>JARVZY010009491.1:0-29130 GCA_030686995.1 Artemisia argyi
AAAACCGGGTTAGGATATAACTCAACCGAAGCATCAACTAGCAAAACTAAAAATATAAAGTTTGAAGGTGAAACTAGTGAACTAAAACCTGTAGAGTCAAAACCAAAGTATATACTTTTTAAAGATAGATTAGTACCTATTGCAAGTGATGAAGAAATTAAAAGCTTACGTAAATCATCTTTAAAACCCGATGTCGAAACCCCTGAACTAAAACTAAGGTCCAAAACGCCGCCACCTAGAAAACCAAATAGTCTTCATCCTAGGTCTAAAACTCCTCAACCTAGAGTAAACCAAAATAGACGAAACTTTCACAACAATCATCAAATGTGAAACTTCAATCCTTGGGGAATGATTCCACCATATATGCACCCAAGTCAAATGCATAACATGTTTGGACCAAAAAACTTTGGTCAAATGAGACAATGGGGACCAACAAGATGAAATCTTCATACCTTGGCAAACTCGGTTATCTATTCACTTCCACATGATCTTGCTATCTCTTGAAGACTTTGATGTCATGCTTGTTGAAAACAAAAAGGTACACATCTCTTTTTATTTTCATGTCAAGATTGCATGTTTAGTTTAGTATCTAGTTTATAGTTGTTATAGCTCGACTTGTAGATCTTCATAGCTATTATTCGTCTATATATACGTATACTTATATACATACAACATAGATATATATATATATATATATATATATATATATATATATATATATATATATATATATATATATATATATATATATATATATATATATACATATATATGTATATATACATATATATATATATATACATATATATATATATATATACATATATATATATATATATATATATATATATATATATATACATATATATATATATATATACATATATATATATATATATATATATATATATATATAGGGAAGGGATCGGGTGCGTTTTTCCTTTTTAGTGCGGATGGTACGGATGAATGTGGACCACACACACACACACACACACATACACACACACACACACACACACACACACACACACATATATATATATATATATATATATATATAGGGAAGGGATCGGGTGCGTTTTTCCTTTTTAGTGCGGATGGTACGGATGAATGTGGACCATACGATCATCCGTCCATCTCAGATTCTGATAAAAAAAACGCGGTGACATTATCGTAAATATCCCGTCTTTTTTTTAAGATCGTTACTATCGTATTAGCTTTTTTTCTGAAAAAAATTCAAAAAAATCTGAAAAAATTAAAAAAATAAAGAGGACAACAAATAATTAAGAATCGCTGAAAAAAATTTAAAAAAAAAATCGTTTTCACCGTTAAAGTTATTGTGATATCAGAATCTGATTTTGACTTTTTTACAAAAGTCAAGATCTGATCTTGACAAAGTCAAGATAAGATCTTGACTTTTGTAAAAAAGTCAAAATCAAATTCTGAAAACTTTTTTTTTTAATAAAAAATTTAATATCACAATAACTTTTTTAATATCGTAAAAACTTTTTCTTAATAAAAATTGTTAATATCGCCGTAACTATCGCACTTTCTTAATATCAAAGTTAATTTTTTTTAATATCACTTTAACTTTCAAGATCAAATCTTGACTTTTGTAAAAAAGTCAAAATCAGATTCTGAAAACTTTTTTTTTAATAAAAAATTTAATATCACAATAACTTTTTTAATATCGTAAAAACTTTTTCTTAATAAAAATTGTTAATATCGCCGTAACTATCATGCTTTCTTAATATCAAAGTTAATTTTTTTTAATATCACTTTTAATTTTTTTTAATATCACTTTAACTTTTTATTAATATCGTAATATCACGGTTTATTTTTACATGTAAAAAAGCTTAATACCACGGTACCACTCATAATATCGTTAATATCACATTAGCACTCATAATCAAAAAAGAAAAAAATGCTAAGAAAAATCTGAAAAAATAAAAAAATAAAAGAACACAACTAGAGTGAGGATCGCTGAGAAGGAAAAAAATCAAAAAAATCGTTTTCATGATCAATTGGTACCGTTATATTAGCGTCAGATCTTAACTTTTTTACAAAAAGTCAAGATCAGATCTGGAATGGGCGGTCCAGATCCATCCGCACGTCCGCACTAAAAAATAGTATCCGCACGTGATCCTCACTCTATATATATATATATATATATATATATATATATATATATATATATATATACACATATACATATTATTATTATATATACTACATGTACTTATAACCTAGAAAACTCATTAGTTGATTTTCTAGAACTAGAAATTGTTCGTTTACGAACCTTATCTTTTCCCCTCTTTTGGCCTTCTTGAACTCTTACGTTCAAACAATACTCATGTTGATGTAGAGAAATGAGTTGAAAAATCTATGGATGATACAAACTCCCGTCATCTCTTGCGCTCGTCTCCCTCTCATATTCTCGTCTTATAAGCCTATATTATATATATATATATATATATATATATATATATATATATATATACACACACACACACACATATAAATACTTATACCTTCCACAACTCTCTCGATAACTTGACGTCTTAATTAATTTTATCCAAAATTATCAAGGAAATTTTAGTTGACAAAATGTCAAATAAAAATGTCAAGTAATTCTCTTCGTGTGAACTTTCTCCAACGTATTTTTGATTAAATATAAATCTAATATATATATATATATATATATATATATATATATATATATATATATATATATATATATATATATATATATATATATATATATATATATATATATATATAATGCTTAATTTTATTTTCAGAATCAAAGCCGCGAAAAACAGAATTTTAGCCGGGCGGCCCCCTTAAAATTAAGGGGACCAACAGGCTTAAAAGGGGCGGCCCCCTTAATGTTTAAGGGGGCCGGCCATCTGATGCTTTCTACCCATTTTTCCTCCTTATTCCACTTGCCAAACACTCCATATTTCATTCCCCATTCACTCCCTACCTATTGTGAACGAATTGCAAACCCAAAACCATCAAAAACCCACTTCCAAATCACCCAATTCATCTTGTTTTGCAAGGGGCAAATACTTATAACACGATTAGCAACAAGTATTTTAAGTTTTTCATAACACATTTCTTTTAATTTCATCTAATTTGGTCATAATCATGATTAAGCATTTTATTTCAATTTCTTCAATTTCATTTTTTCTTTCAAATTGAGTCTAGGATTTCTATAACTAAATGCTTCCCTTAGGATTAGAATGTATAATTAACACTAGAAACTAATAATCACAAACCCTCTTGTCAAAAAATTTTGAAAAAGCTCATACATTCATTTTCAATCTTTTCTTATATACATTGTTGAATAATGCTATAAAAACTTGTTAAAACATATCACATTATGTTTTCATGACTTATTAATTCCAAAAACAAACTTTTCGATGAAGTAAAAATATTTTGTTGTTTGATAAAAGGGTGTTCGGATCATGTCCAAATAGTGTCGAAAATTATTTCAATTTAACCTTTATAATACATTGTCAAGAATATAAGCTTAAAACTAGCAATTTAGAGTTGTTAAGATATATAATTCATATACATATATATATATATATATATATATATATATATATATATATATATATATATATATATTGACATTTTGGTAGTAAATTTTCTAGATAAGGAAGCGTTTGGTTTAACTAGAAAAATGGTATTTTTGAGTCAAAATATAAACCATCTTTTTCGAAACAAATCACTTGCATAAGAAACTCGCTAGAAATAGCTAGTTATACAATCTAATGTATATCTTGCAAAGTTTCATGATATATTAAGATGTTTAAAGGGGCGTTTGGATTATCACATAACAACTTACTAAACATCGTAAAATATATCTAGAACGAGTTAAAAATAAAAATAAGGAACATAGTAAACTACTTCTTAAGTTAAAGGTCTTAGAGTCGAAGTATATTTACGTTCCACATATGTCTCAAAAACATTTACACCACATTTTTTTTCGATATATTTATTTTATTGTTATCGTGTCTAGGTGAAAATGCCCAGTCATTACCGAAGATATCTCCCTAACCAAAAACTATATTCCCAAAGTCTCACAACTTCCCACCACCTCTCCTTCCATTGCTCATTTCTAACGTCAAATTAAAGATAGAAATATTCATGAAGGTCGTGTTGTTAATCAAGCTTACTATCAATCCGATTTCATTGAACGTCTATTTACAAACATCCGCTTCGAATGCCTTTACCAAATTAATGAACCCATCATTCCTCGCTTTATTCTCGACTTCTATAGCCAAATCAAGGTCCAAACCGATGATTTTGGCTCCATCTTCATCTCATTCATGATCCAACATGAATTCATTATTCTAACTCTTGCACAATTTGGTCAAATCCTCCAAATTCCTTTCACCGGTCAATCCGTTTTCACAAACGAATGGAATCTTGGTGCCCTTCAATATTCTCGCCCAACTTTTGGTCCTTATTTCTCCGAAATTCCTTCTCCACTCGAAATTCGTCAAATGCTTGGGTTAACTCGTGAAACTACCACTCGAAAAATCAAATCCAAAAATGTCGATATTTCTGAAAACCAAATTCTACTCAAAGAATTAAGCCCCGACATGAAGCGTTGGGAAGAACTCATTCGTGAGAATGCGTTTGGTACCGGAGGCCACCGTGACCATCTCCCGGCTAGCCTCACTCACATGTTGTATTGTATTGTTGCTGAACAACATTACAATTTGGTTTATTTCTTTATCAAGCGTATTGAACGTGCAAGAGCTACTCCTAAAGCAAATCTTCCGTATGGAATGTTCCTCACTCATCTCTATCGTCGTATCATCGAAAACTATCCCGATCTTGATGGTAGTATCTATGAGTCCATCTATCCGGCCTTAAGTCCTCTCGTTCTTAAACAAACCTGTAAACCTCGTAGTGATAAGGGTAAATCTCATCGTCATAGTTTCCATGGCTCATCATCTCATCAAGAGGATGATGAAGAGGATGAATATATTCATCGTGCCCCCTCTCCCGATACGTTTGTTGATGACTTGGAGGATCTAGACTATACCGATTACCTTGTACCACCTCCGTCTGAACAAACCAACCAAGTACTATTTGAGCGACAAACCAAGTTGCTCAATCAAAACCAAAGGATACATGAGGAGATGCGAGGAGGCTTCAAGTCTATTGCCAAAACGCTAGGAGGATTGTTCCGAAAGAAGAAGAAGTAATGAGGAGTGTTTTATTTGCTTTTGATAGTTATGTTTGTCGAACTATTATGTTTGTTGAATTGTTATTACTTATGTGCTATATTTCTGATATGTATTCGGAAATAGTTATGTGTTGCTATGGAATTTGGTACCTTTACACTATAACTTTGATGACTTATTATTATTATTATTAGGTGATCTACTAATATGCATGCATGCCTTTTTATATCTATTAAATAACTACATGATCAATATATGTTTATATATGCTTTACATGCTTTTCTAATTGACCAAAACAAATATGAAATGTTCAAATAGAGCTTGCTGTAAACACAAAACTAAAATAAACCATTTCCAGAAATTTTTCAAATTTTGGTCGCCTGGTGCATCACCAGATGGGCGGCCCCCTTAAAATTAAAGGGGTCGGCCATCTAGAACAGTTTTTACACTGTTTTCTTTTGCACCTTGTAACTCCTTTTGCTAGTCACAGCTACCATTTCCCTTAAAAACTAAACTGATTTTGGAATCTAAACATGCATTTTCAAATTAATTCCATTTCTAAACATGCGTTCATGCTATAAAACCCCATACACCTTTCATCCACACTCCATCATCATCACAAACTTAACCAATTCATCATGTCATCACCAAAAACCACCACCTCCAACAAAGCCAAGAAACAAAAACTTGTCATCATCCCACCAAAACAACTTTTTATTGATCTCACTAATGAAGACAATACCACTCCATCACCACCACCTCAATGTTCATCTCCTATTGCTCCAAATGCACCATCCAAAACACCATCAACTCATGGAACCTCTAACTCCTACAAACCATCATCATCATCCATCAATGACTACATCAACAATCACTTATCACCTCCACCAAGAATACCACCACCACCACCTATTGAAAATGCATCCTTAGACATCACTCTTTCACTATCACCCATCACATCTCTTGATGCACATTTTTCACCTTCACCACTCAACCCACCGGACTTCAATCCCATCCCATAGAGCCTACTTAAAGCTCATGGTGACACTTGCCTTTGTTGCATCCATAACCGTACCATCATCTTTGGCCTAAGAGATGAAATACACTACATGTTTTCATATATTGAAAGCTTGTTTCCTCAACCTCCACCAACAACATCCACACCTCCACCACCATCATCAACTACACCTCCACCTCCACCAACATCAAACACACCTCCATCAACACCATCATCTTCACCTACAACATTGCTTCCCTCCAACTAAGCATGTTTAGTGTTTGGAAAATAAAATGTTTCAACCATTTTGATGGCAAGCTCTAGGAAAAATACTTCTATTAGAGTTTTGGTTGTTAGTTATTTTGTATGCTTGTAAGCCCATAGGGATTTAGTTTATTGGTTCTCTTGTTTATGCATCTTGGATGCATGTTGCTTGTAATTCTTAATATTTAGTTGATATGTTCCTTTCATGCTCATATTGCTTGTTCCATCTCTATATATGTATATTTGTTTCATGCTTCATATATATTGTGTTATCTAAATATTTTTTCAAGCATTCCATATCTTGACTTGTCTTGTAATCTTAAAACGAGAGGGAGTACACATCAATGGGGAGCTCATCCAATATCGGGATAACCTTTTTGATGTTCACTAAAAGGGGGAGAAGTGATATAAACTCACTAGATACTTGCATATATACTAATTTTTTATTTAATGAGTTTAGATTTTGTAATCATCAAAAAGGGGGAGATTGTTGATATAAATAATGCGTAAAAACGTTGTTAATAATTCTCAATATCCCTATGTTTTGACGATCACAAAATGTAAAATCATTAAACGTAAAATCATTATGTAAACAAGTAATTAGTGACAAAATATCATTACATCCAACTAAATCACTTAAGGTATGAATAAACAATTGCCTAATACATTATATGATCAAAGAAAGGTTTATTTACTAATTACAAATTATATAAAATGGTATAAACATTTTATATATTTAGAAAAACATTTTTGGTAATTAAAGGAAACTGTTTAATTCATAATAAATATATGAATTCATATTTTTAACCAAAAATAGTTAAATCTACACCAGATAAACTTTCCCCAGAAAAGACAAAACATTCAGGCCGTTACAGGTGGGCGGCCCCCTTAATTTTAAGGGGGCCGGCATACGCTCCTGTGTCAGAATCTTTTGCCTATAAATACTGGTTCAAATTTGTAATTTTTCCTCACCTTTAGCACTAAAACTTTCTGTCCAAATCCTCTCAAATCATCCTCCTAAAACCTTTAATCATAAACTTATTAAGTTCTTGTTTTCATGTGATTTATTCCCTCATCATTCAAAGTGCAAGAGAAGAATACTCCTTTATTATCAAATCAAGAAGTATTGAAGATTAGTTGTGTAGTTTGTATATATTTATTGTAAAGTTGTGTAGTGATTGTAATAAGTAGATTTATGTGGGTTTGTGAATCTAGTATAGAAGAAGTAGTGGTGTGAAGAAGAAGTAGTGAAGTTGTGTGAAGTAGTGAAGTAGTAGTGGTGTGTACAAGTTGTAAAGAAGGTGTGTCTAGTCGTGAAGAAGTCGTGAGATTGGTTCTAGCTACTATTAGAACTCGATATTTAGCTTAGTGTCGTAAATTGGTGTAACCAAAAGTTGTGTAAGATTTCTCCGCCACAAGGGAGTTTGTTGACATAGTGAAGAAAACTCTTGAGTACGTGACTCGGGGAGTGGAGTAGGGCGAAGAGGTGCTTCGTAGCCGAACCACTATAAATCCTTGTGTTGTGGTTTGATCTTTCTATCTCTATCTTTTCTTTACTTTCATACTTACATTATAATTGTTTAGTTAGTTAGATTAAATAGTTTACATTGTGCAAGTGTTAAATTTCACATAAATAAGAATCGAAGTTTTTGAAAACAAAGTTTTTAAAATACTAAATTTATATATATATATATATATATATATATATATATATATATATATATATATATATATATATATATATATATATATACAGGGTATTCATTTTACCTGGCCTTTAATACATTGCGTGAATGGTACTACCCATCATGCAAACAGTTATCAAAGCTGAAAATCATGAAGGCACATTTGAATGTAAAGTACATGGCCCGTTGGAGTTTCCAGATTACAGGTAACAATCTATTCTATACTCCTATCCCAACATTTAGGATTACTATATATAATTACTGTATATATGTAGGTACAATTTCAAGGCATACATAACAGATGGAACGACAACGACTATGCTTACATTTTTTACACCAAAAGCAGACGCTTTTGTTGGCATCAAATGTAATGCATTAGTCAATTCACTCGAGAATCCTAATCCTAAGGACATCCCAGAAGAATTACACTCAATTGTTGGGAAAAAAACGCATTTTCTAGTTTCATTTTAACACATCGTCTAAACAGAAACTGCCCGACTTTGTTTTTAATGAAATACTGGATAAACCAGATCTACCGCAACAGATTGAAGACACACCATCAAGTAAAAAAAAGGTTTCATATCAGTCAATTAAACAAATAATAAACATGCTCTCATTTTTTTAACACTAGATATTGTTTATGACAGGCTCAAAAACTGTTGAAAAAAACGTATGCCGCCATTGACTATGTGTCGACATTAGCTATCGCCCCCAATTTACATGCAATAGAAGCATCTCCAAAGCAATAACCAGAATACAAAGGTCAAAATAGTTTCAAGACCTAAAAAATGTAATTTTACAAAACTGTCTTCATATAATGCATTTATATCTAATATATTTTTATTTATAGGTCTATCAATAGCGAAAACACCAACTGAGTCTCCCTAAAGTACAACAACAACACCCATAAAGATTATGGAAATAGCAGAAATACCAACAACACACGACCACTGTTCAAAAGGTAATACAAATTTTCCACTTTAGACAACCTTTCATAAAATACTAACCATAATCTAAACTCATAATTTACACTACTAATACTAGGCACAACATCAAAAATCAATAGTCTAGAATCATCAGACAACATCATGGCAAACAAAGACACGCGAACAGGTACAAAGATATTACCATTTAACAAACTAATCAAAAATCATTGGATTTAATGTTAAATGTTAACTTACGTTTTCCCCCATGCTGCAGCCACTGCAACACCACCAACACCATACATAGGTATGCAAACCAGATCCAAAACAGATGATGCAGCTCGCAAGATGATCAAGCGAACCCTTTTTCCAAAAGAATCGCCTGAAAAAAAAATAAATAAATAAATAAAAAATAAATAAAAATAAAAAAAAGAAAGAAAGCTTAAATATCCATCATCAAATGGTCACTACCACTTTTGAAGACTGTCAAACCCTACTAAACTTCAATCTAGAACCATCTTTCTATGTAAATAAGTAGCAGTAAGAATAAAGGTTATACGTAGAATCACTTAGACCAACTACGATAACGTGCTTTTGCCATTGAACAGATGTCTATGTTTTCTTTTGTGTCATACTTACCGACAATGATGTAAACATAACTCTCCTGTTCAAATGCAGTTATAATATGTATTTGCTACTGAAGTTGCAGATACATCTTTGTTTGTATAAATAAAGATGTATCAGATTCTATATCCCAAATCTTTCTACATAAACAAATACATGTTTACTACGTGTCATTACACTTTCATTTATGGTAAACTTTTTTTATGTCATTACTTTTTCTACAACATATTCTCTATCAAACATAAAATTTGCAAAAATATTAACCATACAAAAGACCATTTAGAAATACAGAAAGTACCGTCTCTTATTCATAAACTAAATATCTTACAACCATGGGTACAAATATTAAGATTACTCTATTAAGCACCAAGACGAAAATCTAACATAACACAAAAGACACAACCTAGATGAACTTCTAACAACAGACCGACAACACTGACAACTGCACCAGTCACACCTAATCGTGGACCTCCATGACCATGACATGGCGCCGTTTCTCAACCCTTGCATCACGCAGCACATCCAAAAGATGGAGCAATGTTTGCAGTAGCACGCCATTCCTAGCTTGAGATTGGACCAAACACTCCATTCCATCCATGGCTGGTACATCAAAGTGGCTAAAAGTATGTCCCTCTTCAAGCATGTGTCCAAACTTTGCAATTTTTTCATGAATACCATCACACCACTCAACAACCTTCTTAATAAAGCCCTCATTCTCAGTCTCCTCATGCACGAAGAGAATTTTGAAGCAGTCTTTTATCTCATCAGAACCACAGATCTCTTTTAGTTAAATAACAATTTCATTTAAAAGCAAGATAAAGAGCTAAAATAAACTATTCATAATCAATATATTGAACAACCCATAATAAATACCTATCATATATCATCACCATTATGATAGGAAATCAACAAAAGTACAAGCAAGAAAATACCAATAATTCACAACGACTGATAAAAAACATCAATAGCGAAATTTTTATTAAAATCCATAAAAATTAATACATAAACAAATAATTAGCATCGGAAGTGCTATCGTTACAATTATTACAATACAAACAAAGGAATCTTCAATAGGTTGATCCGCTATGACAAATAAGACTCCCACCAACAAAACAATAGCAAGAGCCACCACAGGATGAATCACCTTAACAATGCTGAAAAATAAATATAAACAAAATATTAAAAACAATAATGAGACAAATTCTTAAACATAAAAACAAAACAATTTTATTTCTTATTCGTTACAAGAAAATAGAAACATAACAAGAACTTAATCCAAAACAACCCTAGCTCAAGATTTTACCCCCAAATCTTGTCGACGGTAATAGCAAGGATAGTAAGGGGTACGACAAACATCAAGATCGCGACCAAGAATCCAAAGTCTTCATCCGGAACGTACGCCAAGTAGATAGCGGCAAGGACGACGTACACAATCGCTAAGATGGTTATGAGATGCGGCATTTTGATGGAAAATGAGAGGAAAATGGTTGATGGAAGAAGTGGAAATTGGTAGTGGTATATATAGGCTAAAATGTTACCGTTGGGTCAATATTCCCGACCGTTGGGCACTATTTACTAGCTGTTATTTCACTATTCGTGACCACTATTTTCAATATTCACAACCCTTAAATACTTCAGTTACCTTGTCTTGTTGGGTACAAGTAAAACTAACTGAATCACGTTTCCATAATTTTAGGAATAAAAATCTCCCGACAACCTCTGTTCAAAAATTCTTTACTCAAGTAATCACATTAAATTTGAATTTCGGGATGAACTTCAGAATGACATGTGGGTACTGTAAAACCTCGCAAAAATTCGTATAATTAACTTCGGTTAATAAAATAAATAATCTCTGTCATTATTGTAATCACCATTTTTACGGGGAAATTTAAAATTTTCTTAGTATATTAAAATGGTCACGATTACAATATTGCAAAATTCACCAAACGACAAAACAAGTTCTCGACACATTTAGCGAAATATTAAAAACTTATTAGCCTTAATTAATCCTAATTAACAAACAAATTATAAAAACTAAATGGGCCTATGATTTTTTTAGCCCAACCGGCCCAAAATATCCAAACCCATTTTCTTTACTAATAATACATATAAGTCGATCAACCATGCTCTAAATCACCTCGTTCATTCCTAATTTCTACACACGACATACGTATTTTATTGTCTCATTTAATTAACCTCCTAGCCAACTATTAGTATGTCAAATTTCACGTTCATACGTTGAGTTTTGATACGTTTTTACGAGGCAAATCGTTTAGCCATCAACTAAACCAAACGTTTCATATTTAATTCAATTCTTAACCGTTTCAATCCCGGTTTGTTTCTAAATGATCCTAATAATATTCCTGAGATGATTTTATGTTCAAATGTCGAATATGATCAAGTATGTACAAGTAGCATACGATTTGGTAAATCGTATGTATATATATATATTGGTTGTCGACATCTAGCATGATTCACCCAAACATATTCCATCTTTCATGCTCTCACATTCACTTTGAAAGCATTATAAAATTCACCTAGAATCCTACTTCCCTGACATGCAAATAGTACGTAAAGAATTCTATGAAAGTTTCTCACATACGTGTTAGAAATTCAAGTAATATATAACGTACATGCATGCACTTACTCTTTACCCATTCTCATACACTTTCACACATTTATTTTGTCCTCTAAACTACTCGTACAAGATCAGAAGTCGAATGATATATTCTTGGAAGCAAGGAAAGTGAAATCGGGTTTAATATATATAACGTTTGGGTTATATAGTGAAACATGATTTTCTTGTGTTCCATTCTATCACACTCGACCTCTCTATCACCTCTAAGGTGTTTGTAAGTCTTTTCTACTTGTTTCCATTCCATTTCACACGTAAAATTTCATGTCATGCACCATATATAATTTATTTCAATCGTATATCATTTTGTATATATATACACGTACATATTAATACTTAGTACACAAAACGTGACTAGCCTCTATCTTGGAAGGCCTAGGAGTCACGTAGCACACCAATTTCACCTTAGTTTTAATGTGACATGCATTTAACGAGCCTAATTTGAACCATGTTTCACACGTATAAATCACCTAAACACTTAGTAAATATTTCAAGTTTTTCAAATTATAAAATCGATTCATACATGCTACAAACCCTACGCATAACTTTGAATTTTTCTTAATAAGAGTACTATATTATTTCACGACTCCATAGACCACCTAGAAAACTATTAATTTCGTTTACACAACTTATAAAAATATTCACGTTTTGACACCATACTCGACCCATTTTGAATCGACACAAACCGGATTTTCAAGCCAAACTTAAATATAAAAACCTTATGTTTGTCTATTGGGCTCAATCTAAGCCCAATAAGATTTTATGATTAAACAGCTCACTGGGCTTATAAAATATATTTTTGGAATCACAGAAGAAGCCCAAGTTCATGCCCAAAACATTTTTCATGCCCTCGCCTCTAAATTTTTAAATGGGCTTTTATTTTAATTCGTTAAGGCCCATAAGCTAGAAATTAAGCTTTTCAAAAAATAAGCTATTGAAATATGCTTGGAATAAATAAAATAAGCTACGGAAATTTTTATAAATTTTTTATAATCATTTTTGTAAAATTGGACTAAAAATGTAACGCGACGACACCTAGAGGGACTAAAAGTGTAAATATTTGAAAGAAAGGACTAAAACTGTAAAAACAGAAAGTTTAGGATAAAACTTGATAATATATGATGTTACAAGCTTAGATTGTAATTTTGGACAAGTAGTGGACAATAAATGTAAATTATATACGAAAAGGACTAACGCTGTGACGCTAACGCAGTTAGTATAAAAAGTGTAAAAATTGGAAAAGGACAAGGACTACACATAATCTATTTGACATTCTCATTTTATTTTCTATTTTACGGCAACCATCACGTCATATACATTTTATTACGTTTTATATATATATTATTTATTTTTACGTTAATAATATATATAACGATATCTATAAAGTTAATATTTTTACTTATGATTAAAAAGGTAAAACTACGATGGATATTTTAATTAAAGTATTTTATCATATCATGCATGACATAATAATTACACTGCACATCATCTATTCGTCATAACGGATAATAATTATTCGTTATTCGTTCGTATTTACCAAATAGTATTTGGTTATATTCTCTGATAAATTTATTTATCAGGTTCCGTATCAAAGACGTTTCCATAATCGTTCCCATAAATCTCATCCTACTTTACTTTTCATCATTTCCAAATCAATCCAGGTGAGTCATAGCCCCATTTCTAATAATTGTTTTTAAATCATTGGGGGAGATACATGCTTACATATACTTTGATAACTTGATAAGTATATGAAATAAAATACATGATTCAAATCAATTTCCTAATTGATATTAAAATAATATAATTTGTGATTTAAAATGTGATATATACAATACATGACAAAATACTTAATTGAAATACTGATACTCGTACGATATTGTTTTCCATTCAATTATTGTGATATGTGATATATATAATTTATTGATGAATTACTTGACTGAAATACTAATACTCATATGATAATGTTTTCCATTCAATTATTGTGGTGTGTGATATATATATTTTGCTGATGAATTACTTGACTGAAATACTGATACTCATATGAAAATGTTTTCAATTCGATTATTGTGGTATGTGATATACATGTGTTACTGGCGAAATATTTAAACTGAATTTCTAATACTCAAATGATACTGTTTTAAAATTGATTACTGTGATACGATACTTGACTACATAATGTTATACTAAATGATCCCATTATTCCTTGATATTGCCTAAGTTAGCTTATCGCCATATAGTCCCTCAATCATGAGCCATTAACCACATGTAAAGTGGGTGTGAATATAGTGAACAGCTTCGAAACCTGTTAAGGATTGACCCCCTGTCCCACTAATACTTGACGGAATGCCAATTGCAATTGGTTAGTCGTATTAGTCGTGATACACTATATTCGTAGACAAATAGGAATTGGCAAATCACCTATTAATAGAGGGCAAAATCTGTCATTGATTTGATAGAACACCCCCTTCTGGTTAAGCTTGTGTGTCATGAGGCTTGGTGCAATATCTATAAAGGAAAAATGTATGTTTTCAACATATATTTAGATACAGCTGTATAGGTTTGACCATACGTGAATTGTATATCTGATTGATTTAGTATCATGAGTTTCCAGCTCATGTAAGGGTTATTGATTCTTTATTTGAATGTGATTGAATACTTATATGATTTATTTGTGAATATACTCGATACTTGTTTCATTACTGTTTGTATTTTATCAATACCAAATATTCCTGAAATCTAACAAAATAAAGGGTTTTTCCTAAAACTCTATGAACTCACCAACCTTTGTGTTGACACTTTTAAGTATGTGTATCTCAGGTAATTTAACGGAGCAGGACAAGACACGGAGTGGGCATTTATTACTCTGATAAATTAAAATGGTGTAAAAATCAAATTTGTCATTTTTACATGCCTTTATATCTTTTCATAAGATTTTAAATCAAATGGTTCATCTTTTATCAAAATTATTATTTGAATGACAAATAACTTTCAAAACGTTTCTTTTAAACCATTTTATGTGGTTAAAACTTCGATCCTCACCGTAACACCCAAATTATTTTTCCGTTGCGACAAACTTAAATTTGGGGGTGTTACAGATTAGCATCAGAGCTACAGTTATAGAGAATTAAATGTTTTCAAACATTAAAACTATAACTACATTTTCAAAATAATGATTTTACACCATAATGTTTTATGCCCTCCGTGTTTGCAGACTGCCGTGCTCAATACTTTATCTGTTGAGATTATCTTACATGCTTAATAGTTACTCATATACAATTGTTATTTCATCCGTACTGTTATATTTCTAACATACAAAATACTCATAAAATATTATTCTCGGTTACTACTGTAGCATGTCTTCAGGAACGCCCGTGAATGTCAAAACAAATATCCATAATACTAATACCTCATCTATCAATAAAAATTCTCCGAATACTGAAGATCCTTACGTACAAATAATAAAATCCCAACCTAATATAGAACTCAATCCGAGATCACCTCCATCGTCACCTATCCGTTCACCTTTACGTCAAAGAATCAGGAGAGCTACCGAATCATATGAAGATTTGATTGGTGGCCAGGCAACATTCGAAGTTGGACAAGGTTCAAGCCAAGAGATATCATGGACGAATGTTGAGCCAAATTCTCCATTACCTTATACTTCAGATTCTACAATACCAAATTCTCCAAATAATTTATCCTCACCTAACTCTCCCGACTACAATATAAGCACTCCTGAATCAATATGGAATCTTATTTATCGACATGCCAGCATATTGGATGCTCACACTGAACAGCTAAAAGGGTTACGACCAACTCAATTTGAATGGTACGACCGTAACCTTGACGCATTGTTCAAGAGGGCAGATGCTGAGAGGCGAACAATGTGTGAGTTAGGAATAAAGATTAATGAAATAAATGACAACACCAACCAGGAACTTGGAAGTTTGGACTCCAGGGTTCGTTGTACAAGAAGAGAACACGGTCAAACACATGTAAGAATTGGAGATATTGAGAGAACCCTATGGATGGCCAGAGATGCAGCCAGAAACCAGGGTCAAAAGATTGCCGCATTAGAGAGTATGTTGGCAAACCAAATGAACATGTGTCAAGAACGTTTCTCAAACATGGAAGCTGCACAACTTGAACTTGAGAAAGAAATTAGATATTTACGTCAGAGGCGTAACTAATCTTAATTTTACAAGTTTCCTTGTTGTTCCTAATAAACCAGATAGACTTGGTTAATATTTCATGTAATATTCAATAATTCTGAAACTTCAGAACAGGTAATCAAAACATTTTGTATAATAACATCTTTTCTGTTATATATATATATATATATATATATATATATATATATATATATATATATATATATATATATATATATATATATATATATGTTATGAATCAATCTTTTCTTCCGTATCAATCATGCATGAAATGAATCCTCATATTTTCATGCAAAAATCTCATCATTTGTTATTTCTTTGATAACCAAATGATTCTACATAGATCAATGGAAGATTAATAAAAGATCTTGTATTGTTTATCTTGCAAAGACAATCATACAAGTTATTAATATTCTGTTTACCTCTGTAATATTATTCAAATCTACCGTAAGATTTCTTACAAATTGTTAAGATTTCTTAAAAATTTCCATAATTAACCTAAAACTTTAAGAATCGTCTAAATACCAATTTTTGAAAGTGGATTTAAAGAATGAAGAAAAGATAATTAAACTTCATTTGAAATAGACAAGTCGGTTTGTTCCTTAGTAATCCCATATCAAGAGTTGATCATTGATAAAATGATACAACAAAGACATATCTTGAAATTAGATTACAGTAGGGAGTCAATTCAGTCTATCATCAATGAAATAATTAACTTCATTATTTAAATTTTTCTGATATTATATGGATTCTAATGTTGAGTTTCATTTATGTTTACAGAAAATGGACAACATGAACAATGCATATCAACCATCATCAGAAATCACCATGACTCCTGGAGCTATCCAGAAATTGGTAAAAGACATAGTGTCGGTGGTATTAGAAGGGACTACCGTAGTTTATCCGAGAAGAGAGATGGGTATACTTGGTAATCAAAACCCTGCAAGTTTCATGAAGTATAGACCACCTCACTTAAAGATTCAAGAAGGAATGGTCAACCCTACCATCAACCATCATCAAGAAATTAGGCATGGAATTTTACCAAATAGAAATAATCAGAAGAGGAAACTTCCCGAGACAGGAACCATCAATCCCATCTACTGCTACATCTTCAATGTTTAAGACCGTTATCGCAAACATCTGGAAGACCGTATGGAGTATCAACGTCAGCTGGGACTCAATCAGAAAGCTAATAGAAATTGTCTTGTTGCACCTGTTACTGGAAATGATTATCGTGGAACTCTACCCTGGTGTTAAAAATGCAACCAGCATCACACCGGGAGATGTGGGGCTAAATGCACGAAATGTCAGAAAACAGGTCACCTGGCAATTAGCTGCAAGACTAAGGACAGGAAAGTACAACCAACAACTATTGTATGCCACGGATGTGGTGGACAAGGTCATCATGTAAGACGATGCCCAAACTACAATGTTAATTGGAAAGCCAAGACCTTTACAAAAAAATGAAGAATCTTTAAAGACCTTGATAGTATCAAGGGAATGGCAACTAGATTGGAACAGATGAATAAATTCCTGTTGAAGATAAATAAAATCTAGTTTAAAATTTCCTAAGTTGTATTTCTTTCCTGTATTTCACTTCAAGTTACGATGGATGTAACTTAAACAATAATCTTTCTACTGTATCGAAAAATCTCCCTTGTAATATTTCCATAATAATGATAATCTAAGTTAATTTCAATTTCTATCTCATTTACCAAATAACAATATACAATAATTACTCCATAAATTTCTGATTTATAATATGAACCCTAAAATTTTCCACTTTATTTCAAAAAGAAATTACGTATTATATTATAAAAACAAAACGTTGAACATCATCTAAAACAATTTATAGAAATATATGATTGAACCAAACATCACATCATTTGGTCCTCAATTATACATAACCTGATCAACTATGTATAATTTAGGAAAAAATTATGTTATGAAAGGAACAATGATATTTTCAAATAATTAAATAACAATCTTCATTTAAAAGCAAGATAAAGAGCTAAAATAAACTGTTCATAATCAATACATTGAACAACCCATAATAAATACCTATCATATATCATCACCATTATGATAGAAAATCAACAAAAGTACAAGCAAGAAAATACCAATAATTCACATCGACTGATAAAAGACATCAATAGCGAAATTTTTATTAAAATCCATAAAAGTTAATACATAAACAAAAAATTAGCATCGGAAGTGCTATCGTTACAATTATTACAATACAAACAAAGGAATCTTCAATATGTTGATCCGCTATGACAAATAAGACTCCCACCAACAAAACAATAGCAAGAGCCACCACAGGATGAATCACCTTAACTATGCTGAAAAATAAATATAAACAAAATATTAAAAACAATAATGAGACAGATTCTTAAACATAAAAACAAAACAGTTTTATTTCTTATTCGTTACAAGAAAATAGAAACATAACAAGAACTTAATCCAAAACAACCCTAGCTCAAGATTTTACCCCCAAATCTTGTCGACGGTAATAGCAAGGATAGTAAGGGGTACGACAAACATCAAGATCGCGACCAAGAATCCAAAGTCTTCATCCGGAACGTACGCCAAGTAGATAGTGACAAGGACGACGTACACAATCGCTAAGATGGTTATGAGATGCGGCATTTTGATGGAAAATGAGAGGAAAATGGTTGATGGAAGAAGTGGAAATTGGTAGTAGTATATATAGGCTAAAATGTGACCGTTGGGTCACTATTCCCGGCCGTTAGGCACTATTTACTAGCCGTTATTTCACTATTTATGACCACTATTTTTAATATTCACAACCCTTAAATACTTCAGTTACCTTGTCTTGTTGGGTACAAGTAAATCTAACTGAATCACGTTTCCGTAATTTTAGGAATAAAAATCTCCCGACAACCTCTGTTCAAAAATTCTTTACTCAAGTAATCACATTAAATTTGAATTTCGGGACGAAATTCAGAATGACATGTGGGTATTGTAAAACCTCGCAAAAATTCGTATAATTAACTTCGGTTAATAAAATAAATAATCTCTGTCATTATTGTAATCACCATTTTTACGGGGAAATTTAAAATTTTCTTAGTATATTAAAATGGTCACGATTACAATATTGCAAAATTCACCAAACGACAAAACAAGTTCTCGACACATTTAACGAAATATTAAAAACTTATTAGCCTTAATTAATCTTAATTAACAAACAAATTATAAAAACTAAACGGGCCTATGATTTTTTTAGCCCAACCGGCCCAAAATATCCAAACCCATTTTCTTTACTAATAATACATATAAGTCGATCAACCATGCTCTAAATCACCTCGCTCATTCCTAATTTCTACACACGACATACGTATTTTATTGTCTCATTTAATTAACCTCCTAGCCAACTATTAGTGTGTCAAATCTCACGTTCATACGTTGAGTTTTGATACGTTTTTACGAGGCAAATCGTTTAGCCATCAACTAAACCAAACGTTTCATATTTAATTCAATTCTTAACCGTTTCAATCCCGGTTTGTTTCTAAATGATCCTAATAATATTCCTGGGATGATTTTATGTTCAAATGTCGAAGATGATCAAGTATGTACAAGTAGCATACGATTTGGTAAATCGTATGTATATATATATATTGGTTGTCGACATCTAGCATGATTCACCCAAACATATTCCATCTTTCATGCTCTCACATTCACTTTGAAAGCATTATAAAATTCACCTAGAATCCTACTTCCCTGACATGCAAATAGTACGTTAAGAATTCTATGAAAGTTTCTCACATACGTGTTAGAAATTCAAGTAATATATAACGTACATGCATGCACTTACTCTTTACCCATTCTCATACACTTTCACACATTTATTTTGTCCTCTAAACTACTCGTACAAGATCAGAAGTCGAATGATATATTGTTGGAAGCAAGGAAAGTGAAATCATGTTTAATATATATAACGTTTGGGTTATATAGTGAAACGTGATTTTCTTGTGTTCCATTCTATCACACTCGACCTCTCTATCACCTCTAAGGTGTTTGTAAGTCTTTTCTACTTGTTTCCATTCCATTTCACACGTAAAATTTCATGTCATGCACCATATATAATTTATTTCAATCGTATATCATTTTGTATATATATACACGTACATATTAATACTTAGTACACAAATGTTGGTGAATTCCATAGGTTTGTAAATTGTAATGTTGTACGGCCACATGAGCTACCTTAACAACCTGAAATACATTGCTAAAACGTCAACACGAATGTTGGTGAATTCCATAGGTTTGTAAATTGTAATGTTGTACGGCCACCACAAGTAAAAGTGCAAGATAAAAATCTCATGAAAATTGTACAATAGACCTTAAGCTCATGACCCCGAAGCTATGACTGATGAAATTTTATGCCCCTCCCGAATGTTTTACCAGAACACTCGTAACTGTGTCAAAATGAAATGCATCCGCTTACTGTTGGTAATCACTACCACGGATGAAGGCGTCACCCTCGATAGATCTATCCACTCACTCTCGCTTAATCGGCAAATTAACGGTCCATGATAATAAACAGGGGACTTTAACTGGATGGTAAGGCAACTTAAGCAATGTACATATGTTTTGGTACTTGGGCTCGTACTAAAATGATTGATGCAATGTATTCCCCCGTGGGATTTGAAATCAAAATATTGAATTGAAAACGGGGCTATGAAAACTCACCTTAACTGATGAAACTGTGATGAAGTGAAATGAACAACCATGAACATGTAATGAGCTGAAAAACAAGGCGCGCACACTAGCCGCAACCTAATGTGAATGATGAACGATCTACTTTAGATCACCAAATGATGTTATGAATGTCCATGCACATGTTTCCTATACCACTCTACTCTTTGGAAAAATACTTGTTGTTATCAAAATATACATTTTCCAAGACTTAGTAAACTATGGCTACTAGAAAATAATCTAGTTGAAATGTGTGTATATATATATATATATATATATATATATATATATATATATATATATATATATATATATATATATATATATATATATATCGTATGAATCAATGTTAGTGTTAAAATCCTCGGTTTGAAATCCTTGAAATAACGCCTTGTAGTGTTAAAAATATACTTGTAATCACTAATACTTCATTAGTTATGAATTTGGGTACTTGGTATAATATTTCTAGAAAATCTAGAATTTAGTACGTAGAAGTAATATTATTATTATTTCTAGTGAAAGCTGCCAATTATAGAGGATTTTTGCCGATATTGAAACATGAATATCTTTGTCGTTATAAGTCCATTTTACTTGTTCATTATATCCACGGTTACGTCTTAGTATGTAGTAATATATTTTGAAAAGCTTGGCTCCTCCGGGTTACGTCTAAAGCCTCTTTTTGTCCGACGAAAAACGTCCAACAGCATGTATTTTCAGAAAATATACTTTTCGTCAATAAACTTGCAAAAATCATAACTTCTTCGTTATAAACTCTTTTTAATCCATTCTTTCGCCTACGGATTCGTTTTTGAAAGTATTTTATAAAAATTTTGCCAATGTTTACTTTATGTTTACTGATTTTCTTGGATTTACCAAAATGGGACAGAATGTATATTTACTTGTTACAAAACCATTTTCAAGGTTCAAAACTAGTTTCAACCTCAACCAAAACTCTTGCAAACTTCACAAAACTATACTAATCCTACCATACACCTTCTTAGGGTGCCATGGGTTCCTAATGATCACTAAACAAGTTAATTTAACAAAGGAGTACCTAAAACCAATTCTAGGGTTTGTATGTTTCAAAAGTCTACAAAAATAAAGTGGTATAGCTAGTTTGTGCATGAAATTAAGCATGAATACCATGAGATACATGTGTTAATTAGATGAAAACATGAAAATAAATTTGATAACTCACTTTGAAATAATAGGTGATGAGATGATTAGAAACCTTGGATTACTTGTGTTTTTGTTGTAAGATTCTTGATTAGAATGATGAAATGAACAACTTTGTAGCTTTGTACTTTGAAAAATAATGGATTGATCTTTGTTCTTGGGTGAAGTCGTGGGTTTCATGATGGAAGGGATGAGGTTTGAGCTTTTTGATTCTCAAATTTGTTATGTTTATGTTATAAGTGTTTTTGGATATTTAGGTAAAGTATATATATTGTATAATAATGGTACATAATGCATAAGGTTAAAAATAAAGTCATGTGGTCTAGGGATGTTTATATGGCCGGTTTTCAATGTTAACAAGAGAAGAAAAATCGGTTTTGATCACTTAGGAAATGTAGTGTAATAATAATTGTAGTTTAGTGTAAGTATTAGTTATAATCGGGTACCGGGTTTGCTAGAAATAAATATTAACAAAGTTAACCGGGACTTAATAAAGTCATAAGAATGTTAAAAATATGTTGGGTACAATTACTGAGTGTTCGGGTGATTATTGGTTAGTTTTCACGAAAACCGTCGTAATATTCATAAGTTTACGTTATAAATAAAATAAATTTCCAAAATACTGGGTAAATGAATGTTATAACTTTTATGATGATAAAATGGATATAAAAATATGTCGGGACCATTGTGGGAATATTTAGATATATTCGTCGTGTATAAACCGGGTGTTAACGTTTATTTATAAATAATTATAAGGAAAACGTTAAATGTATCAAATATGTAAATTTGAAAATCCTAAGAGTGGTATAACATGTAAATGACCTACTGATGATATGCAGACTATCTCTAGTCCGTATGAAATGTCCTTACTGATAATGCATGAATTCGCACCTGAACCAATACGGTTACGCGAATTTTAATACCCGTAAACTAAATTTACGATGAAATGTGTAATGCAAGTGAATAGTGAAAACTTTTCCGGGAATGAATAGTGTTCAGTGAATAGTAAAATTTCTGAATGCTTCTCGGAATGTCAAACTGACACCAAAAATGATAAATAGTAAACTGATGAATAGTGTTTTGATGAATAGTGTTTTTCCAAAGTTCGGGAAATGACCTGAAATGGTGAGTTGTGACAGTCTTCCCCTCTAAAAGGAACTTCGTCCCGAAGTTCAGTTTATGTTGGTCTCTGAAAACGTATTGGTGAAAAGGTGATGATATTTGAGAATTCTAGCGAACTCTAACGATAGGAATTCGACTCTGCTTCAACTGTTCGACCTAACTGTCCATGATTTCTACTTGTTCTCCTACAAGGTTTATGTTTGACTTTAGGTTGGATTCCTTTCCAAATGGGATTATGAGTGACTAAACTGAAAAGATGATAATGCCTGGTTGTGTAATCCTGTTGTTCTCTACCAAGGCTCAAGTCTGACGGCCACTAGGCCTACTCTGTCTGAAATATTACATGGTCCAGTGTATATCGGGCTTAACTTTCCAAGTTTTCTGAATGATATCATGCCTTTCCTAGGCAGAACTTTCAACATAATTCTGCCTACCGACTTGAAGTTTTAATGGTTTACAACTTATTGTACTTGTAACTGATTCTTGACTTGTAGAAAATTCCTGGTTATCTCATGAATGCCTACTAGACTAGTGAGTTGAGCTTTTCCGAGTTTGGCCCATCAATCGATGGTCTGCGCTTCTTAATGTTTTAAATGTGATACTGGTGATATATACTGCTGAATTCTGCCAGAACTCAAGTTTGCATGCTAGTTGGTCGATTCTAAAATGAATCTTAAATGGTCCAATATGCTAAAGGTTCAACTTCTCTTGTTATCCAATTTGTATCATGCCAATCCAAGGCAATGCTTTTAACTTAGTTTGTTCTCCCACTTGAATCTGGATGGTTTGTTGTTCAGGATACCTAATCCAAATGAAGTGTGTTATGTATCAACCTAACTTCTGTCAGTTTCTCGCTGTTGGTGTGATAACTATTGTTGTAGATGAATTTGATTTATGTTAAGTGATTAGTCCAACCATTTCTAAGGTCAATCACTCAAGCTCTGAGCATACTTTCCTATGTTTGAATTGTTCTCTCGCTTTGACCATCGGCCTGAAGATGATAGTGATGTTTACATCTAAATGGGTTTCTGAAGGAAATCCTGAAATGATTGCTTGAAGTCCAAGGTGAATCGGTTTCCTTAACAGGAATAACTGAAAATGGGTACAATAAACCTTTGTGACTAATTCCACAACGTTCGGTCCTTCGAACTTGGCGTTATCTGAAAGGGATAGAATATAGGTAACAATTTGAGTCCTTGTGTTTCGTTCCAACGGATGATAAGACATATGTCCTTCTTTGTCTAGTGGGTTTGGTCTCCACTACTGATGTTCGTGATTAATTTGTGATGTTCCGCCTAATTCCTTCATCACATATTCCAAATATTCTCTATTGTCAAGTCACAAATCCTAAATGCATAAGCGATGTTGTAGGGAAAATGGTTCTGGAAATTTGTCTCGTGATTGTGAGTTTTGGTTGAAATCTCTTTCTGAATAACGAATAAAGAAAATGAAGCAGATGATATACTGGGTAATATTTTTCTTGATGATTCAAAATCTAGTAGTTATGAAATAGGAACTGTTTTCAAACATGTTGTGATTAAAACTGCTTACCAAAGTTTGATGTCTATGTATATTTCTCATTGTACAATAGTGTTGCTAAGGATTGACCAAAAAGAATCGTACTTGTTCAAAATAGGAATTTCAGAAATCATTTTTCCACAAGGTATGTGATTTATGTAAACGCATCAACTTTATTTAAAAGTGAAAACACTAACAAGGATAAAATGGTAGAATGGGAAATGTTCGCTTAAATGCATCGATGTCTAACACTTAGTTCCTGAGGTTGAATAATGCCTACTGGTGGTTATCAGGCATAACTACAAGCATAGGTATTTAGACTAACTTAAGTCCTGAAATAGTTTATCGTTGTAATTGTCAAGGCAAACGTATCACTTGATGTCAATGTTGCAAAAATCGTGAATCGGTCCCGAGGCGGTTGGGGGCCGAGTTGCGATTTTTGGCCGATTAATCGGCCGATTTTCTTGACTCGACCGATTAATCGGCCGATTACCTTGTAATTTCCTACAAGTTCCAGGGCCGAGGCCGATTAATCGGCCGCCTCAGCTGATTTTTGCAACACTGCTTGATGTTGTGTCGATGAATGTCTATTCTGTTTTCCCATGTAGATGAGGAAATATGTTCTGGTTTGATCCCTTTCTTGGTATGAAGGTGAGGTTATCTGAAATTTCTAGAGACATAATGCCTTAGGGGAATCTACATCGATATTCTTGTTTCAAATAATTGTCCTTTGTGAAAACTTACTGCAGGAAAGTTTACGTATGGATGAGGCCATGTTTAAATGAAATGCTCTACAGTCTCAATTAGAAGCTTGATTTATTTCTATTGTGTTGTCCTGCGGACATTTATATTGAGTTCAATCCTGTAGCTCAGTCTAGCTAGTACCCTTAAACGATAGAATTTAATAACTAAGTCAGAGATGATGATTCGGATGGTCTCGCAGTATCTTATGATTGTTGTTGAGTTATGAATTCTCTCACTATATACTTCTAGTCCTGGTTAGTAGTTCTGTAATCCTTTCATTGCTTTTATGGTATAGAGGAATCCTGCATGTAATTGATATGAAAAGTCTCTTCTAGTGAAGTCAATGGGAAAATCCAACTTAATGGCTAAGTGAGTGACAGGTGGGGTAAGTATCCAGGGATAGTTCGGTAAAAGGGATGTTTATGGAAGAGTTCCTTTGCTTACAAAACTTTTAAATGAAGATTGTTATTAACAATCCTTTAAAAAGGTAATTATTTCCTTCATGGCATAATCCTTCCTGAATTTTACATAGGTGATCAGGCTATGTACAATTGAGGACTAATGATGCGATGTTAGATTTTGTCAGAATATCATAACTTTTCTCAAAAGTTTTAAATGGTGTTAAACGCATTGTTATTAAAATGGTATCCTGATGTTTTCTTTCAAGTAACATGAAAATTGCCTCGCGTAATAATAGTAAATACTTGGTGTAATGACAGAAAATCAATTTATAGGATGGTAATAAAATAGCTTACTTCAGAAATTTTTCTGTAAAACAATTTCCCCATATGATAGTAAAATAGCTTGAATGGTGTATTGGATACGTGGGTGAATCTTGTCGAATGGTAATAGTCTACTAATTCGTCAAATACGAAATCAACCTAATCCCTGATAAGACAATGCTAAAATGTAGCGAAACGATTGAAGTCTGAGCAATTGGGATAGAAAATGGAGTAAATGAAGGTTATGATTTTCACCTAGGTAACAAAGGATAGATACTACATTGGATAGAAAAGTGCTTAATACAACTAGGTCATGTCATCGTACCAATGGTAAGTACAAAAGGAAAGATACAACCCTAAAGGGCTCGAACTACGGTTTATATATTGAAACAAAGCTCCTCCTGCTGAAGCATTGTTGTTATCCTTGATGTTGCTAATATCCTGACTGTTCTCTTTCAACAGCCCACGCTATTCCTCGAGCGATTTAGTCTTGATTCCAAGTTCCTGATTTTCCTTATTCCTTAGCTCCGGGCAGTCCTTCCTGAAATGCCCTAAGTTTCCACATTTGAAGCAACTCCCTGGGGTCTTCTGATTTGTGAGTTTCCTACAGTCTTCAGTCCAATGACCCCGCTTCTTGCACACTCCACACATTTTACTGCAATGACCTCGGTGATATTGATTACACAGGTTGCAGTAAGGTAACTTTCCAATATACCTTCTCTTTGTGTGCAGTTCTGCAGCAAAGGCTCTATTCACTTCTTGTCCTTTGGGTGATTGTTGAGCAGCATTGCAACCTATATTGTTGTTCCGCTTCCTTTTATTGTCACTATTGTTTCCTGATATCTCGGCGTGAACTATGAGTTCCTTTGCTTCGATCGCCATTTTGATAGCTTCAGACATGGTATCGGGTTCCCATGCAATGACCAACATACGAATTCCATGGGAGAGTCCCCCGATGTACCTTTCAAGTTTCTTGCTTTCTGGTTCATCCATTGCAGAACCTAGTCGTGTTAATTCATAAAAATGAGTAGCGTACTCGTCAACATCATTTCCTACCATGGTAAAGTTTAGTGTTTCCTGTTCCTTTGCTCGTAATTCATTTCCTACACCAAATGTTATACTCATCCTTCTTAGTTTCTCCCAAGAGTATGAGTAAGCAGCATCAACTCCCACTATCTTAATATGCTTGGTCCACCATTCCTGGGCATGATCCTGAAAAGTGCATGTGGCAAACTTAACCTTGTCTTCCTTATGACAGTCGCCACATCGAAATATTGTTTCTATGTCTTCGAACCATTTGAGAAATTCCTTTGTGTTTCTAGTTCCAATAAAGGAGGGAGGATTGCACCCCATAAATTCCACGTGAGTAAGTTCCTTAGTGAGGGCGGTGGCTATGTTCTTGGCAATGACTTGTCCAACAGCAGCTTGTGTCATGCTTGGAGTGGTTTGCTTAAATCTCTCTTCATCAATTCATAAGAGACCATGAGGATATAGTTAATCAAAGTCATCATATCCATAACACATGAATATAATACATGAAAATTTCCGTTCTACGTGAACCGATATCACAAATAGCACAACCATTTCTTACATAGTAGAGTCACACTTGATATTTTTGTTTGTACAACAATCAAAAGACAACAAGTTCTTTAGACTATGTCCCACACCTTCTGTGGCTAGGATAATAGTAAAAGCTAGTGAGGATATAAGTCTGGTCTAGGGACTTCCTGGTGTCCCTCTGTGTGAAATCAGGTTTGTGGCATCATGAGGTCGAGATAGTCCTGAAGTGATGTCTGAAGTTGTGCATCTATCAAATCTTAGATAATGTAGGTTCTGAACCATTCCTGAAGAATCTGTGGATGTTTCTGTTGAGTCCGTGATATTGGTATTATCTACTAGGTGTTATCTAGTTCATGGCAAGTGGGAATGAAAAAGGAAAATGACAATGATGGTACTAGTGAATGGAATACTACCCTCTTACGCGCTACCTCGCGACATCTAAGAGGTAAAACTGAAGTACGCACTGTGGGACGACCAATAGTGTAATAAGTAACTGATGGTGGTGATAGTACCTGAATAGTGAGTGCTCTACTAGTGATGGAAAGAAACATACCATCTCCCTTGAAATAAACAATCTAATAGGTCCATTAAGATTAAATCTGAATACTCTACCAAAAGGCATTCTATGTATGGGTTGAATGATAGGAAAACCTTGTTCCTATGGCAAATCAATAGTGCTAATGGTGGTGTAAGTGCAACTGGTGGTATAATGGTAGTGGAAGATGACAAGGCATCTTCAATGTCGGAATCCGATAAAAGGATGTCAGGGTGAGTATCTGAAGACATGTTACTTGTGAACCAGGTCAATAAAATGATATATATATATATATATATATATATATATATATATATATATATATATATATATATATATATATATATATATATATATATATATATATATATATATATATATATATATATATATATATATATATATATATATATATACGAATATAAGTATAAATAACTCGCACAGGGGATGCATGAAACAACATGTATCATGATTATGCACTTATAATGAAATGATGAGATGCTATGATGATGCGGTTATAGTCTAGG
>JARVZY010009492.1:0-29183 GCA_030686995.1 Artemisia argyi
ATCGATGCACGTGTTAGACACACTTCCCTTAAAACAGATTCGCCGTCCATTAGGCGTCTATTTCCCAGGGTGCAACGATCAGAACAATACGTTGTATTGCCGGATTTGACTTACATGCCTGAAATTCTCATGGTCGTCAAGTGTGTTCATGTGAAAGTGTGTGTTTCATCTTGGTGCTTTTTTCGGATCTTTTTCTACAACTCACAGGTTGTACTTATACACCCAAAAGAAAACCACAGGTGTAATGACTAGTCATTATACCTATTAAACCCATTAAATGACATTCAAAGTCACTATTATAAACATCATTAAGCATGTTAAATGACATTCAAACCGATTGTTATGAAGTCATTAACAACTTTAATATGATGTTACAAGTTTGACTCGTAATGGGTGAGATTGGTTTTATTCCAAACACATCACTTTGAGATTCGATATCTCATTCACACTAAATTTGGCGAAACCTAAATAATTCACCAAAATTTCCAACAATCCCCCACATGAATGGAGATCGATTCTAAAACACACAGATTACCAATGAAAATCTCAACAGTTGAATCATGCATAGGATAGGCAGGTGTTACCCTTTGAACCTTCCCTTGTGAAATATACTTAGCCTACTAGCTGCCAGTAGAACGCGATGTCTTTGAACTGATCTGCTATTTATATAGACGACAATATAAGTTTACACAGGACCCTCCCTGACATAGTCAAATCCTCATAGTCGTGTTCATTATGGTCATGAACACTAGCCTGGTTCTGCGAGAGCTTTTAGGAATTGCGCCCCCACACATTTCCCTTCGAAGCGACCCCACTTCTCTCCCACATAGGTGATTCCAATTGAATCATTAAAAGCTATAAGCTTAACCTCATATTGTCACTGTTATAGGAATGGACTAGGAAGTTTACTAACTCCCTTAAATGGATGGAGAATTGATAACTCCCCCACAGTGACCTCCCTCAGTTTATATAATTAGGTTGTCCTATTGAACCCAGATCTTTGGATCTCCAGTCAGCTGGGTTAGGTTTTCCTTCATATAAACTTTTCTGGGGATTTAGTCCCATTCCTCCACACGACTTGCTAACTAACTCTCCGATTAAGCCTTTTATAAGCGGATCCACATTGTTATCTTTTGACTTCAAATTGTCAAAAGTAATAACTCATGTTGAGAGTAGTGGTCGTATGAAAAAATATGTCTTGACTCACCATTATACATTGTGATATAAGCCCCGCCAATTCTTTAATAGCTATCACAATGTATACAAATATTGGTGTGTCATCTTTTATTAAACGTAGACATTTTGTCTCTTATCCAAATTTATCTATAGAGATAAAATCAGATTCCTTTGTGGACCTAGCTATATTTTATGTCTAGAAGACATCCAAAATATAGTAGCCATTTCAAGAGTGTATACATACCAACTCATGATTTGAAATCAAATGGTTATTAATAACATTAATTACCTATCAAATAGTTGTTAAGTTTTGCTTTAAACAATACCGTGACGGTGGTTCTCCCAATATTCACGAGTATATCAAATGGGTAACACCTTCACCTATATTTAGAATAGATGTTGATTGGTGTTATTTGAACTCTAGCTGGGCCGGAATCCCCCACATTGAACCTATCTCGAGAATCTTGTAGAAAGCGTTCTTCCTTTCAATGTCAATCTCGTTTAAGAGATACTATTTTGAGTATATGACATGAATACCCTTATTAATTTGTCACTACACAAGTTTCATATTTGTGTATGCACTCCTTGAATGTTTGATGTTAATTATTTTCCATATCATAATTAACAAATTCCATGTCTAGCATGCTATAGACCAAGGAATCAAGCATGTGAACAGAATATGCATCATTCTGATTATTCATTTGCTTCGTCTACTAACATTCTTCTATAAGACAAATTATTTATGAGATTCAGTCCCCACCTTAAACCACATGTTTTAGGTGTATCTCAAAATAGGTATTTGTGAAAGTCTCACACACACGTCATCCATATTTACTTGTGATTGTATAATCACATATGATTACATGCAATCATGTGAATATAATCACATATTATGAATTTGTAATCATTACATCCAATAAATATACGTCTCATAAACGAATGAACGTATATAGATCACTTTGATGACCATTACTACAATTACATTAGTTACAAAAATAATGTAATTTGTTGTCATCTTTTATTCTATACATATACGAGTTTTATCGACACAACGTCGATAACAAGAATCTGTAGCATTTCGGTATTTCTTCCGAAATGACAAACTTAGATTACTTTCATCAATAGTTGCAACAACTCGTAAGTATTTATTTCTTTTAGTATAATAGTTCGTTTGATTATTTGCAAAAATATTCACAACCGAATATTTGCAACATCCAAACTATCTCAATACTCGATACAAAATCAAGTGACTTGTGTATTGTCATAGTATTAAGCCGGTACCATTGAACCAAACAACACCAAGATTATTTATGTGCAAAATTCCCGAAAATTGATATGTGCAACCTGCTTTTGTGTCCAAACAGCCGCTTAACCACATTTGTCTAAAGGCCATATTTCTGCATCTAAAGACCAGCAACCGAAAACGCTTTTACTGCATAAAAATTCAGCAACCAAAGTCCCTTATTCTGCACAAAAATCTGCAATCCAAACAGCCATATAAAATGACTTTTCTATGCAAAAAGTCAGCAATCAAAACAGCCCTATAAATCACTTATAAAGCAGTCTCAAAAACTGCATAAAATGGTTAGAAAATTCTGCACGAAATGGCTTCAAACTTAGTACTAAATAGCCTCAAGTTCTGTTTGTATTAGTCCCAAAATTATGTACGAAACAACCTCAATTTGCATAAGATAGAAACAAAGTTCACCACCAACAAGCACAAATTCTCAGCAAAACAGCCACAAAAACAGTACAAATTAGCCACAAACGTTTGCACATAGGGTGTTTGGATAGAAACTAATTACTAGTATATATGACTATTTGGAATGACAGTGTTTTTGGACTAATACTAGTTTTGTAGTACGTACTAAGTATATTGCTAAAAGAGACAAATAAACCGTAACATGAAAATATAAAAGTGTAGAAACGATACCGTAATTCTCTTGATTGTTGAGACTCAAAAACACAAGGAAAATGTTGAGGCCTGTGATGAACACAGATTCCTTAAGACAAATTCGTCCTCTCCACGGTGCTTGAGAAATCATAGACATCTATCTCCCAGGATACAACAACAACGGATAACTCCGTTAACACAAACGAGTTATCAAGGCGAACCAAAACCGTGCTTTCCCTCTATTACAAACCGGATACACAAGAAAGATGAATTGTAACAAAAGGAGATGAGTGAAGAGTTGTGTTTATTTCGGTGTGTATTGACAAATGAGAAAAGCTCCCATTTAAAGGGAGAGGGGATCAAGGAAAAAGGGTCACATTAATTAACACAATTAATCTTACTAATGTTACATAAATAAAAATTAACCATACATTAATTTTATTCTTAATCCACATTAGTATTTTTAAATGACGCAATCAATTGTCATTCAAACTTTTGACCAATATTTCCAACACTGAGATCTTCGATTGTTTCCTATTCATTTCATGTATTCAGTGACCAACTGAAAGGAGGGTTCACACACTTTTGTTTTGAACTTTTTCTTTATTTATCGGATATGGAAAAGAAGGAAAGCTTCTTGTAAAGATATTGAAATCGTTAAAAGTTACATCCGAAAATCTTTTAAAGATTCTTGTAAGTGATGGACAACATTGAGATATTGTTTGTTTAAATTTTATGTTTAACTTTATAGATCGATGATGTATTTCATTTTCGTGTGTTAGATCTTTCAAAGGTCTTGAAGTATAATGTATACCACAAAAGAAAACTGAGATCTTGATTGTTTACCATGCTGTTTGTAGTTGTGAATTATAAGTGGCTCGACTGTTTTTTCTTTTTCTTTCAAAACGTAGACTTGTGGACTGGTGATGGTATGCTTGGACTGATGTTCAAAGTATTCTGCTTCATCTTGATTATTTTTGTTGTATAAAGGTTGTGGTATGGGTTTTAATAGAGGGTTGTACATTGTGTTTAAATAATTGTAATATTGTGTGTAGGGGTGTTTTTAATGCTATTAATGTATAATTCATAAGAGTTTGGTCTAAATTTTGTTCTGTGCTAATTTTTGTTGCACAATGCTTTGGTTGTTGTAATTATGAAAATTGCTTGCTTTAAAGTGTTGTAAATCATGTATTATTTTTTGTACATCTAAATTTTTTGGAGAGAGAGTCATTCATCTATTATAAGTAGTATAGATATATTATACAGATATGGCAACAATGTGCTTTTTTTCTTTTAAATGTTTGCATTACCATTTTATGAATGTGCTAATGATATGAAAATGCATCAAACTTGTCATTTTTTTTATGCATTAAACTTTTTTAATTTTTCTATTGTAGCATCCAATTTTCTTAATTTTCTCATTGTACGCATTCAATTTCCTTAAGCATCCTATTCTACGCATCAAACTTTCTTACTTTTTATATTCGTAGGCACCTAACATCCTTAATTTTCTTATTTTCATGTCACTTTTTTCCCGTTACAGGCCTATAATAGAAAAATTAAGAAAGTTGGACGCTACAATATGAAAATTAAAAATTTAGTGCAAACAAAAGAAAAAAATGACAAGTTTAATGCATTTTTAGACTATTAGCCCTTTATGAATTTAAAGACGAACAAATAATGTTTCACAACATGACTTTAGAACAAACCAACGTTTTCACATGCTTATTGACATTTTTTTTTAAAAGACAACAAAAAATATAAACCTCAAAACGGGTAAGGATTACAATACGAGGCGTCCCTCCTCAATTAATCAAGATAATGTTATCCCCTTGATATAAGTACATGATCATAAAAGCATCATCAAAACCTTTGTGTACTGCTGAGTGCTATCATATAGTAGTGAAATGTGGAAGTAATGCTTTTATACGTACATATGCTAATAACTTAAAACCAAGACACGAGAGTATATAATTATAGTTACATACGTACGACGAGCCATTTGTGGATTCGTGGGGCTTAAAATCTAAAAAGCGGAAGAATTTATTTAATCGATATAATATTTTTTTAAGTTTTTATAACAAGTGACTTAAATGAATATAAGTTTTTATTTTAGAAGTTACCATTTAAGATTAATTTTAAGAAGTAATGGTATTTTAGAGAACCACTTTACTCATGTTTAAGTTTTTTAAAGTTTTGAAGATTAAGCATAAATATTTTAATAGCAGGGTACCCGCGTGTTGCGGCGGTTGGTACCTTATAAATAAAATTTTATGCGAGTAATGTATCTGATTATATGTTCTTCGTGACGATTGATGATAATATTAGGGAGGCCGGCTGAACCGGACAAAACCACTAAAAATCGGGAAACGTTTGAGAAAGTAGTTCGTTGTACGATCCAGTTTTAAAAACCATGTATACAAGATAAAAAGAAAGTTATGTTAATTGTATTAAGTTTTTTTTTTATGTTTGATTAGCTTGTACAATAAGCATATTAACATGTACCTTTTATTTAGAGTGTGTTTTTTACAACATTAAATAGGGGTTGAAAAGTCAAATGGTTGAACATTTATTGTGTTAGATGGTTGTACAAATATCTTAGCTAATTGCATTTACTTAAAAATTTATTTTTGGTAATCTTAAAATTTTAGGGTAAACTGAAAAAATGGTCACTAACGTATCGCGAAAGTGCAAAAAAGACACCGAGTAATAAAGGCATGCAAAAATGCCACTAACGTTACGGATAAGTGCAAAAAAGCCACCTTGAGCCAAATTCCGTTAGTTTTCTCGTTAAGCGCCAAGTCATTAAGGGTAGTATCATCTTTTTATCCCTTTCCCACCAATAACCTCAATTGTCTGTGTTTGTTTTTCAAATTTAGTCCTTAAAAGCAATAATTTATATATGTGTCTCAATTTCTTCCATGAACATTAATTTCACAAGTAAAGATCTTGAGAATGGTTAAGCTTTGGCAAAATCGCGCACGCAGTACCCCGATCCCTGATTTAGGAATCCTTTATAGTAAGAATACTTTGTTCCATTTTCATGTTTTTCATTTAAACTTGTTATTGGTATTGGAAGTTATTGATGTTTTATGTATTGCACAGATTTGAATGAAAACATATTTTCTTTGCAAATCCATCACAATGGTGAATTTACCTTAACACCAGGAAGAAGATATCTCTTTGGAGATAAAGATTGATTTGACGGAATTCACTCTGACATTTTCTCCATGGACATATTGGGCGAAATGTTAAAGGATTTAGGTTACTCGGATAGTACCCTTCTGTTTACTCACTTTAGGATACCTGGGGAGTCACTGGATGATGGTTTGCTACCACTAAAGTCTGACGAAGATGTGAGGAGACTTGTGGAGTGTGTTCCTATATTTACAGAATTGGAGTTGTATATTGAAACCGGTGTTTCATTGGTAGAGTGTGAGATGATGGAGCGAATGATGACTAATGGCAAGGGTGTGGTGATAGAAGAAATTGTGGATGATGATGTGAATGATGATGTTGGAAAGGATGTTGATGGTGAGACTGGAAACAATGGGAAATTACTATTGTTAGAATGGCATAAAGAGTGGCATAAAATAAACCAACCTGAAAAGGCTGGACCTGTTTATGATGCTGATTTTGACAATGACTTCCCACTAATATTTTCTGCTGAAAAAATGATTGCAAATCATTCAAAGAGGCTGAGTAATGAGTTTCAATTCAGGAGGTTATTGGAAGAGATTGACCAAGAGTTTATGGTTGAGGATTCAAGTAAGGATTCCCTAGAGTCCACAGATGTGCTCGATTTTGATGATGCGTATTATGATGACACAAGTGATGGTTGCACTATTAGTGGAAAGGAAGGAGATCTTCACACTTGGATTAGTGATGAAGAGGTGGATCAAGGAATAGATGTTGACTGGACTGATGATCCATACCATTTAGTTGATGTTCCTGAACCTGAAGAGATGTATGCGATTTTTGCAGCTGAAGAAGGAACAGAGATGTATTGGATGAACTTGATGACGCAGTTGCAGCTGAAGAAGGAACAGAGATGTATGCTATTTTTGCTGAAGCAATTAGTTTCAGTTTGGTTCCACTTGGGGTCGTTGGTGAAGAAACGTTTGCAATTTTGGATGTTGATGGTGATGATGGTGAACAAAGAGTTTGTGATGGGGTTGTGATACCAGATGATCAGTGTGATGTAGTAGTTGGAGATGAGGGATGTATATCAGTTGTTGATGGAGATTTGCTTAAGGCTAAAGTAGTTGCTAAACAAGGAGATGAGCCAGATGAAGTGCTTGAAAAAAAAATGGAATTGGGCAAGATGGAGTGCTTGCAGAGGAAAACTTTGAAGACCAAGGAAGATCAATCAAAAGGAGAAGACTGATGGCTGACAAGAAACCCAAGGATGATGCTAAATAATGGTTATGCTTTTTTGTTTAGGTCAATAATCTGTTATACTTCTGCTATGGTGTTGTAGTGGAAGATTAGAACAGTATGTATTTATTCTAAAGTTTATCTACCGGTTATATAATAATTTACTAGGGTCAATGGTTGCATAACCTTTTATCTAATCTAATGGAAGCAAAAAAAACTAGGCAATTTTGGGATGTGTATGTTGGTAACCCAATCGTTCAGAATTTATTACCCAAACACGCCTAAAACACATTTCCATATGTAATTATGCCGTCTATTTATATGATATAACCCAAATAACTTCCTCATTCATCCATTAACAAAAACACACAAATAGAAGTTGTAGCAAAAGATATAAGAATGTCTCGTTTTGTGCTTCTTGACGAACTAGCGGCGGCTGCTAACTCAATTGAGTTACCATTCGAAATGACTGTTTATTTTGATAGGGAGACATAGCGGGATATAAAGTATGTGAAAGATCTGACAAAGGCATATGAAGAGTTGCTTGATATTGTTAATCAAAGGAACAAGTACATACATGAAATGGAACTTGTGTGTCCCACGGTGCGGATGTTCAAGTGTTTGGAGTATTTTAAGAAGCTTCAAAAGTCCGACGTTATCGAGCTTTTGGAATTGAAGCAGAAGATTGCCGAAGTGAAACTGAAGGTTCATAACAGATACGCATTTGTTAAAGGACTTAGGAGTATGTGATTGGGTCATTGGGATATGGTAACCATGATGTATTTGGTTCCTTTTGAATTATAATGTTTTTGCAAAAGGATCAAGGAAAAATTTTATTATGTTGCTTTGTTAATCAAGTTATCTTTTGCCTTGTTAATTAAGTTATCTTTTGTTGATTAATTATGTTATGTTGCTTTGTTAATTATGTTTTGTTGCTTTGTTAAAAGTCAAATAAAGATTGTCAAAATGGGCAATTCTGGGTAATTTGGTGCATGTACAATCATGTGCAAAAGTCAAACAAAGATTGTCAAAATGGGCAATTTTGGGTAATTTGGTGCATATACAATTGATGAGGCGAAAAATGATCCGTTTTTAGGGGGTCATTTAAGCCCGAATCCGACTTTATTTGATCAAATATTGCCCTAAATCGTTCCTTTTGTGATTTTAGGTGTTTGGAGAGTGAATTCTGGAAAAGAGGCTATTTTGGACGTTTTGGAGCATAAAAGTGAAGAAAACGGTAAAGTACCAAAAATCCATGCTGAAGATACAAGGTGACGGCGTCAAGACTTCCTTCTTGATGGCGTCAAACATGATGAATAAAATACCGTAGCTGGTGACGGCGTTAGATGGTTAGGTGACGGCGTCAAAGTGGCCAAGAATAAAATACCGTAGGTGGTGACGGCATCACATAGGCCGTCACAAGTGGATCTAGGGCGTCCGAGGAAGTAAATGGCGGCGAGGTGACGGCGTCAGACTCAACTCTTGACGCCGTCAGAACGATTTTCCTATATATAGTTTTCTAGTTTTTTCATAAAAAAAGGAGAAGTTTTGGTGAAACCCTAAAGACGATTTTGGTGCCTCTTTTACAGGTTTTTCAAGGGTTCCAAACCCTTGAGACCTTGCATTGTAATTGAGATAAGTATACTCTTAATTCAATCAATATGTCTATGTGTTGGTTGTTTATCTTTTGTTCTTATCTTAATTCTACTATGCTAGGCTAGATTTCCTTTGTGTTTGCTTAGATCTAATGAAACCTAGATGTTGATTATGTGTTGATTAATTGTCTATTCTTGTCTTGAATGAATGATATTATATGTTAGGCTTAAGAAAACTGGCAGATCTCCAATGGTAACATGCTTGAACGTCTTAAGAAACATGAACCGAGGCGTACTAGGTCTTTATTGGTTGTATTTAATGCATGAGCCACTGTTTACAATCCCTATAGTTGTGCTGGGTCATGGTGTAGGAGGAGATAAGAGCTCATAGAGTTGGGGAGTTATGTATGCCACCCCACGAATGGTATTAAGGAATACAATCCGTCATCCATACAAGTGTAACAAGTAATTGACATGTAAAAGATATCTAGGGAGTAATGAAGTCTAAGTAAACACAATTTCTCCAAATACTGCTCACAACCTTAGTTTAAATTAGTTTAATTTCATTTTCATTAGTTTAATTTAGTGATATAATAGTTTTGGGTTAGTTGAATAGCAACTAATTCCGCCCACTCTTCCAAAACCCGAGATTTTACTTGCTTTCATTTAAATATAAAAACACAAAAATAATCATCTTTCATCTCTAGAACTTTTAATTAGGCTTTCTAATCCTAGCGACACTATTCCTAAGCTGAACGATCAATCCCCCGGTACTTGTCACTATACTATACTACAACGATCAGGTACACTGCCTGGTGGGGGTTGTAAGCCTCGCGAGATCCCTCGAGAGGTAAAGCAAGGTGCGATTCCCACGCATCAAGTTTTTGGTGCCGCTGCCGGGGAATAGTTATTGTCTAGGTTAGGATTTCTTTTTATTAGGTCTACTTGCTAGATTCCTTTCTAGTAAGATTTTTATTTTTATTTTTAGTTCTTCTTTAGTCTATCTTGTTTCTTTGTGCCTTTGTTAGTAAATTAAACTCATTGACTATTCCGTTGACCATTATGGAAAACGCGAATCCACCCCTTTCCCCTAGTGAAGTGGCTGTGTTACGTGAACAAATTGAGAGTGAGATTAGGGAGCTTAGAGAGCTTAATAGGTTGATCAAGATTGAACTCGAACATACGTTTAGCGACCTAGCAACCGTCTTGTATTCAAATAAGGACCTAGGGCCTAATGACTTTGTGAGTGTTATTAAGAGACCAGAAGAGGAAATGGATCCGAGGCTTAACTACTACTTTAACCTATACCCCACTAAGGAGGAGATTGCATACTATAATAACCTTATTGATAACCCGCGATCTCCCTTCACCATGATTGAACCTAAGATCAAGAGAGGCGATCCTAAGAATGCTAAGATACTATGTATGATTGGATATAGGCAAATTAGTAATGCTTACATTGACTTTAAATCTCCAATCAACATTATGTCCTCAACGGTTTATAATGATATAGTGAACACAAGACTTGAACCTAGAAGGGATCCCAAGTACCCCGGTGGAGTTTGTAACTTTGTCGGGAGAGTTAAAGGTTTATGTGTCTTTGTTGGTAATTTCACTTTTGTCACCGACTTTATGATTGTGGAGGATCTTGCTAATGTTATTGATTGTCGATTATCCAATGTTGTGTTTGGCAAACCATTTGTTGAGGAGTCTAAGTTAGAGTATGATGAGGTGGAAGGCCCAATCCGATTCGCAAGTAACACCGATAGTATCACCTATAGGATGCCCAATAGGATGAAAGAATTTCGCTTTGTATCTCGTCTTGATCAAGACAACATTGGTGCTTTTGAGGATATTTATGAGGAGGATAAGAAAAAGGGCATGGAGTATGTATGGGAGAAAAGAAGTCTTTACTACAAAAATTGCTTGGCCCTTGGACCAATGTATAAGGTCAATGAAGAATTTGTCCGATTGACTATGGGGGCGATTGAGAAAAAGGTGATTGGTTTCTACAAGGAATATTTACAATCGGAAAATGGAACCAATGATGAAGTCACGTAGTAACCCACGACTTTGAGTCTAGCTACAAGACTCATAAATAAAGAAAAGCGCTTCTTGGGAGGCAACCCATGTTTTGTGTGATTTTAATTATTTGCTTCCGTATGCATGTTTTATTTTTATTGTTGGTTGATCATGTTTCTAAATTAAAATGTGGAAATACTTTATTATGTTGTTTGGCCTAGTCTTAACTTCAACCTAAAGGTATTTTTGCAAAAGATAAGTGTAAGGGGAAACCCCAAATAAGTTTTTAAGAAACAAACCGATCATGATTCTCCACAATATTTAATGAACATGTATATTCGTATTTGTTAGAGTCAAATGCTTGTATCGAGTCATAATGAAGTTTTGCAGGATTTTCCAGGAAGTAGGACAAGGTTTTTCCAGAAATTTTTTGGAAACTTAACATAAAGATTTCTGCAGGTCCATTCTGACGGCGTCAAGGTATTGCTCTTGACGGCGTCAGGAGTCAAAAATCAGGAAATTTTACCCGTTTTGTTTTTCTAACGGAGTCTTATGGTTTTTGTGAATTATTAAGTTTTATAATCTCCAGGAAATCTGCAAACTTCATTCCACAAGCATTATATCTTACTTTGTTTTCTAGGATTTAGTAACTTATATAGGATGCCGCCGATTTTACGCGAGGTTGCCTTGTCTACTTTTGTTAGGATTTACAGGTTATTTAAGACAAGAAGATGATTTATATTCTGGAAGGGAAGCTTTGATTGTTCATTTTCTTGGAGGAAGATTTAACCTGGCCAACCTAAAATCCATACCGAGCGAATCAGGGGAGTATTTGATTTCATTCTCTTTACTTTTTCACTTTTACATTCTTTACTTGAACATTGGGGACAATGTTCATCCTAAGTGTAAGGGGAGGGTAAAAAGATGATACCTTACATATGCACTTTCGCTTGAGTTTGTTTTGTTTGATAGTAGATGTGTAATAAAACTATGAGAAATACTTGTTAGTGTAATTTTAGCGCCAAATTTAAATTTTTTTACAACATTTAGGAGTGAAACTTTAGCCATAGCAAGCGTCTCATGGATAGGAGATTGTATGACTAGCACATAACCGTATATTCAGAAAAATTTTCCACCCAAAGATGTGAGGTTCGCCTTTAGTTTTGATAGGAAAAACATTCATTATTGGTGCTTATGAGTGTACCGGTAGCATTTAGATTCTAGAACTTGCGTTAGTGATGCATCCCGAGACCGCTAGTGAGACTACATTCGTGTGGTAGGATTTACTACATGATAAGAGGCATTAGGATCACCCTTGTGTTAAACCCGTATTATAATTACTTGACCATTTAAGTCATATTACTTGGCTAGTTAAGTCAACTAATTTTTCCCACACCCTTTGCGTTGTACTCATTTTTAGTACACGATACCCCTAGTACACCCCTCCGAGCCTATCTTTTCGTTTCTAACTTTAAGCATTTTACTTAAAGGAAGAATTTGTTACACCCCACTTAAATGTACACCCAAATCGCCTTAGCCTTCCGTGTATGCGCTCATTTTTAGTGCATTATTGTTATTTGTTAAACCCTAAGTTAACTATCTAATTGATTACATGGTTGCTAAATCGAGTCATATCCTTGTACATATTGTTTTGGGACGATTGGGACTCATGGGTAAGTACTTATTTTATGGAGTAATGGGGAAGAACATAATATTATTACCCCCATATGTACGTTAATCTTAAAAGTGCTCCAAGTGTTTTGATTTTCTTAATTCGAGTCATTAGATTAGTTAAATGTAAAGTATGTAAAGATTCAAGTGTAAGGGGATTGCTCATACCCCTATGATGTATTATTTTGGATGGTAGGGTAAAAGTGTATGCAAAAAAAAAAAAAAAAAAAAAAAAAAAAAAAATCGAAAAAATTAAGAAAAAGAAAAAAAAAATAGAAAAAGAAAAAGAGAGAAAAAACATACAGACTACCATCCCGTTTTATTCTATGTTCATTTTGTGTTTTTGTTATTTTTCATTTGTTAGCTTACGTCGAGTCTAGTCTTGGCTTAGCAACGCCATCTTGTACATGTAATTAACCAAGATTGTTAACTCGCCACCAGTAAAATTTCCTTTATCCAACAAAACCGTGTAATTCATATCCCTACACCTAACGTTATAACCCTTTAAAAGACCTCTTTGATAGTTTATCCTAGGTGCTTACGCCATGTGGTGGAGGTTTGATCCTTTCCCAAGCCTATGGTAATCTATTTTGCTATGACAGGTAGTGAGAGATATCTTCCATTTCCATAATGTTATATTACTTTATTACACCCGAGAGATGTGAGTATCTAAACACTATTTGTGAGGTGCTTGTGTATGACCTTCGTGCTTGTCTATTGGTCTTTAGTGGAACGATTATTTGTTGTAATTACTTTTATATTAGTGTTAAATGACCCCTAACTTGTCTTTTGAGTAGAATAAAAGCTCATTTGCTTGAGGACAAGCAAATCTCAAGTGTAAGGGTATATGATGAGGCGAAAAATGATCCGTTTTTAGGGGGTCATTTAAGCCCGAATCCGAATTTATTTGATCAAATATTGCCCTAAATCGTTCCTTTTGTGATTTTAGGTGTTTGGAGAGTGAATTCTGGAAAAGAGGCTATTTTGGACGTTTTTGGAGCATAAAAATGAAGAAAACGGCAAAGTACCAAAAATCCATGCTGAAGATACAAGGTGACGGCGTCAAGACTTCCTTCTTGACGGCGTCAAACATGATGAATAAAATACCGTAGCTGGTGACGGCGCAGATGGTTAGGTGACGGCGTCAAAGTGGCCAAGAATAAAATACCGTAGGTGGTGACGGCGTCACATAGGCCGTCACAAGTGGATCTAGGGCGTCCAAGGAAGTAAATGGCGGCGAGGTGACGGCGTCAGACTCAACTCTTGACGCCGTCAGAACGATTTTCCTATATATAGTTTTCTAGTTTTTTCATAAAAAAGGAGAAGTTTTGGTGAAACCCTAAAGACGATTTTGGGGCCTCGTTTACAGGTTTTTCAAGGGTTCCAAACCCTTGAGACCTTGCATTGTAATTGAGATAAGTATACTCTTAATTCAATCAATATGTCTATGTGTTGGTTGTTTATCTTTTGTTCTTATCTTAATTCTACTATGCTAGGCTAGATTTCCTTTGTGTTTGCTTAGATCTAATGAAACCTAGATGTTGATTATGTGTTGATTACTTGTCTATTCTTGTCTTGAATGAATGATATATGTTAGGCTTAAGAAAACTGGCAGATCTCCAATGGTAACATGCTTGAACGTCTTAAGAAACATGAACCGAGGCGTACTAGGTCTTTATTGGTTGTATTTAATGCATGAGCCACTGTTTACAATCCCTATAGTTGTGCTGGGTCATGGTGTAGGAGGAGATAAGAGCTCATAGAGTTGGGGAGTTATGTATGCCACCCCACGAATAGTATTAAGGAATACAATCCGTCATCCATACAAGTGTAACAAGTAATTGACATGTAAAAGATATCTAGGGAGTAGTGAAGTCTAAGTAAACACAATTTTTCCAAATACTGCTCACAACCTTAGTTTAAATTAGTTTAATTTCATTTTCATTAGTTTAATTTAGTGATATAATAGTTTTGGGTTAGTTGAATAGCAACTAATTCCGCCCACTCTTCCAAAACCCGAGATTTTACTTGCTTTCATTTAAATATAAAAACACAAAAATAATCATCTTTCATCTCTAGAACTTTTAATTAGGCTTTCTAATCCTAGCGACACTATTCCTAAGCTGAACGATCAATCCCCCGGTACTTGTCACTATACTATACTACAACGATCAGGTACACTGCCTGGTGGGGGTTGTAAGCCTCGCGAGATCCCTCGAGAGGTAAAGCAAGGTGCGATTCCCACGCATCAACAATCATGTGCGAAAGTCAAACATGATTGTCAAAATGGGAAATTCTGGGTAATTTGGTGCATGTACAATCATGTGCAAAAGTCAAACATGATTGTCAAAATGGGCAATTCTGGGTAATTTGGTGCATGTATAATCATGTGCAAAATTCAAACATGATTGTCAATTTAGGCAATTTTGGGTCCTATGAAAAGATAATTATTAGCCAAAAGATCAGTTAAGTTTACAAAATCATAGAGTTAACAATTATCCCAAAAGATAGTTTACATAAACCACTATAAACAAAAGAAAACCATTCAACAAACAAACTAGATTAACTGCTACAAAATGGCCAAACATCATCCTCAAAACAAACACCCTCTAACAGCGATGACACAAACACATTGCCTTCATCCGGAACCATCATATTTCTGGCATCATCCACTGGTGGAGGCGGCAGCAGGCTCTGGTACTCCTGGTACTCCGGCGGAGCAATAGTGGTATCACAATAACCCGAAGTCGTGGTAGGGCTCATGGCATTTTTTCGAGTACCACCTCCAACAAGGATGTTCTGGATAACGCCACCATGAGTCCAGTGTCTACAGCAGCTACGACAAAAGTGACGAGGCTGTGAAGTGGTGTAGTTGTTGTAGTAACAGAATTTTGTGCCTTGAGAATGACAACGTGGACATGGAAGTTGTTGTGGGGCTTGTTTAATAGTCGTTGTGGTGATCAACATTGATGTTTCTTGGTGTGTGTTGGTGGTGGTGGTTGTGGTTATGGTGGTGGTGATTATTGCGGTGTTTGGTGACTTTGGTGGTGATGATTGCATTTTCGAAACGGTGTTATTTTTACTAAACTCGAGTCGTGGTGGCGAAGCTGTGGGATGTAGGGGGTTTATGGGTGTAAAACTTTGAAGTTACTTTGCAAATTTATCCATTGAGGTCATGTCGCATTGATACCAAAGCTTGGAGGTGATTATGGCGGCAAATTTAATAAGTATGAACAGTAAAGAGACGATACTACCCTCAAAGACTTGACACTTAATGAGGAAACTAACAGAATTTGGCTCTCAGTGGTTTTTCGCACTTATCCGTAACATTAGTGGCATTTTTGCATGCCTTTATGACTCGGTGTCTTTTTTGCACTTTCGCGATACGTTAGTGACAATTTTTGCAGTTTACCCAAAAATTTAATATGAAAGAAGGTGTAATATGTATTATAAGTAATATATATATATATATATATATATATATATATATATATATATATATATATATATATATATATATATATATATATATATATATATATATATATATATATATAGAACAAAGATCATTTGAGGACTAAACATTCTTTACATACCAAGGGATCAATCCCCACCTTTCATTCATTTTGATCTAATGGCTTAGATTAGAGTTAATATTTACACTACAAGGGTATTTTAGTACTATTTAAATACTTTTTTTTACTCTTATCTCTCATTTAATACGTATTTTTTCACACACACAAAGTGTGTGTTTGTTTCTTCTCTCTCATCTAACTACCTCTTGTAACGATCTCCCCTAACCATCTCCTTCATTGCGATCATCATAGAAACCCTAATTTTTTCTTCTAAATTCATTAATTGATCTCATTCTTCATCCCGTACATCACCTAACCCTAATTTTTTATCGTTTATTTTTATTTAAAGCTTAATTCAAAGCTGAATTATAAGCTATCTGTTTCTATAAGCTGAATTATGAGCTAACTTACTCATTTTTTTCATATTATATGCAGGTTTTATGGATTCGCTTCAAAGTTCTGTTTCTACTACTTCTGAAGAGATCGCTGTTAATGATTCTTCTACTGCTTTTGAAGAGATTGTTGTTAGTGATGATGTTTCAGCTAAGTATGCTGAGGAGATTGTTGCTTATGAACACGGTGATGAATCCGTAGCAATTAAGAGTGAGTTTTTTGATTATTTTAATTTTTTCTATAATCCGTTTGTTAGTGTTAATAAGCTATGTTATTTTAGATGGTATAAGCTCTGAATATGTTATTAAGATGTTATAAGCTCTGAATAAGTATTTTTAAGCTTTGAATGAGTAGCTGATTATATTTGTAGTTTGGATATCATATATGATATATGACATGTGATATATCAATGTTTTTGTATCAAATGATATATCATATGTGATATATTAATCTCTGCTTTGAATAAGTAGTTTTAAGCTTGTCATATCATATATGATATAGCACATGTGATATATCAATGTTTTTGTCTTGCATGTGTTATATCATATATGATATAATTATTATATGTGTCTGTGATTTCATTTTTAGTAAACCTCTGTTTTTAATTTTTTGTTTTATTTTTTTTCCCAGATTTGAATGCTTTGAAAACTCCTGAATCATTTGCTACTCACTCTAATTTTGATACTCCTGGTGGAACTGTTTATTATATTCCGAAAGTTCCTGTGGATGTGTTACTTGTTAAGGGCAAAGTTTATAAGTCGATTGATGAGTGCATTGCTGCTTATATGAAATATGCTGCTAAAGCAGGGTTTGTGGTTAGGAAGTCATGCCAGAAAAGGTTGAGGAATGGTACTGTGAAGCAAAAGTATTTAGTGTGTAATAGGGAAGGTTGTCCAAAGGGAATTCATGTGGACACGCTAGACTTAGAGAATAGTGACAAGCAGGTTAGAAGTTCGAACCTGCATATCACAGGGTGCAAAGCACGTGTCATTTTTGATTTAATTCCTGGTACTTCTAAGTACAGGTTGAATGTCTTTGATAGTATTCATAATCACGAGCTTGAACGTGAAGAGTATAAGCATTTGTCAAAGACTGAGAGGCAGTTGACGTATGCTGAGCAATTGTTCATTGTTAAAGCTGCTAGCGTAAATATAGGCACAACGAAAGCTCATCACATCTTAACTGGTTTGAAGGGTTCTTATTTGCTTGTTCATGGAACGACTGTTGATTTTAAGAACTTTTTTAGGGGTGTGAACTGCTATATAGGTGATAGTGATGCGCAGATGCTTATATCTAAGATGGAGAATAGGAAGAAGCACGTGCCGGATTTTTCATTTGATTATTTGGTCGAAAATGCTGAGCTTGCGGCTATTTTTTGGGCTGATGAAGTTTCTAAGTTCAACTATAGAGAGTTTTGTGATGTTGTTTCGTTTGATGCTACTTACAGAACAAACAAGTAAGTATATGTATGTTTAGTATGATATTTTTGATTATATGATTTTCTACTTAATCTGTTATTTTAAGTATTTTTGTTTTCTGTTTTTCAGGTACAAAATGGTGTTTGTTCCCTTTACAGCCATAGATAATCATCGGAGGTGTGTAACAGTCGCAGCAGGCTTGTTGAAGAACGAAACTACAGCTTCGTATATTTGGTTGTTGAAAGCGTTCATAAAGGCGTTTGGTAGGGCTCCAAATATTGTTGTTACTGATCAGGATGGGGCTATGAGAAATGCCATTGAAGCTGAGTTTGCGGGTTCTAAACACAGACTTTGCATGTGGCATATTACTCAAAAGCTCCCTGGAAAGGTATTTTTCTGCCTTTTTGTTTATCATATGTGATACTTGATTCTATGTGTATTTTTTATTGATTTATCATATATGATAATTTGAACTTTTTTTCAAATAATATGTTAAATCATATGTGATACTTGATTTTATTTGTATTTATTATTGGTTTATCACATATGATAACACATATCTATTTTCAAATCATTTGTTAAATCAGATGTTATTTGTTTTGTTTACAGATATGTTCTAAAATCTATGATGATACCGACTTTAAAAAGAAGTTTAATCAAATTGTATGGAATATGTATATCGGTCCGGAGGAGTTTGAGGATAGATGGTCAAAGTTACTGGATGAGTTTAGTTTGCAGAATCATAAGTGGTTAACAAAGATGTTTAATATACGTTCGTGTTGGATTCCTGCTTATTTTATTGATTCCCCTTGTGTGGTTTGATGAGGACGACGTCTAGATCTGAGAGTGAGAACTCCTTTTTCTCTCATTTTACGAATCAAGGTTCCACTCTTATGAATTTTATGAATTGTTTTGAGACGGCAATGGAAAAGCAGAGGCATATACAAGAGAGGCTTGATCATAAGACTATTGATTCTGTTCCGAAGTTTAGAACCTATCTTAAGATTGAACGTCATGCTTCGAAGGTTTTTACTCGTCCTCTGTTCGAGCTTGTTCAAGCAGAGATTTTTGCAGGCACATGGTATTGTTAAATAGAAACCAAAAGCTTGGTTGAAGGATCTGAGGTCTCTGTTATTAGAGAAACAAAATTTGTTGATGCACTAATGGAGAAGAAGAAAGCTAAGTTGAGAGAGAAAGCTAGGAAGAGAGTTAAGGATAAAGGTAAGGATAACGATAAAGCTGAAGAAGAAGAGCCAGTTAACCTGTTTTATAGAGTTGATGGATTATATAAGGTATGTTAGCCACTTAAATTTTTTTTTATCATATATGATTTTTTACTACCTTATTTCTTTTGTTTTATCATATATGATTTTTTACTATCTTCTTTCTTTTTTGCCCATTAAGGTGTTGCGTAACCAAGAAGATGGATCAGTTGTATGTTCCTGTCAGCTTTTTCTTCGAGTTGGAATATTATGCAGGCATGTTTTTTGTGTGTTTAAGAACGCCAATATTGAAGTGATTCCAAGTCAATACATACTGAGGCGTTGGACAAAGAACCTTATACCTGCTGCTTTGAGGAACAAACGGAACAGATATAGTGAGAAGAATGAGATTGTTGAGAATTATGCAAATGAGGCAAGTACCATTGTTGATCACTGTATCCATATGTTGAGTAAAGATGAGGCGAGGTTGTCTTCTTTTGTTGAAAAGTTGAGGTTGCTAAAGATTGATGTCGAGGCTGATTGCCCAAATCCTCCTTCTAAGAACAAGGCTGACAATTTGGAGGAACTTGTTGGAGTCCCGAAGCCAGCTGAAAAAACCATTAACAATCCAGCTCTTGGTAATCCTAAAGGCCGTAAAAAGATGCGCATAAAAGGAGGTAAAGAGCAAGCTCTTGAAAAGAATTCGAAGAACAGGAATGCATGTTCGTTATGTGGAGAGACAGATGGTCACAATAGGAGGACGTGCCCAAAAAAGTTTGCAGAAGAGGCCGAGTTGGATCAAGTTGAAGTTACAAGGGAAGGGGATTTGGATCAATCAGAAGTTACAAGAGGAGAGGTCTTGGATCAAGCATGAATTTCAACATAAATCGTCTTCATATTTTTTTTAATTTCTTTGATTATTATTTGTTTTGTCGGATTGTGTTGAAGAAATTTGAGTAACAGACCTAGACATGATTGTTTGATTATTACCGAGTTTTTATATGAAACAGATTGTTGCTGATTGTTTTTTAGAGTTTTGGTTACTTTCATTTGAGTTATCACATATGATAATCCAGAAGTAATTTTTTTAGGTGTGTTATCATATATGATAATTCTCTGATATCATATATGATTTTACACTTGGTTTTTTCCATTTTGATTTATCATATATGATAACTTATAAAGAAGAGTATATTATGATTTTGTTCAAGTGTTTTTGTTTCTTTTGTTTAAGTTATCACATATGATAAAATTTTGAAGCAATTTTTTTAAGTGTATTATCATATATGATATTTATGTATGATACTTTTTTTTGCAGTGTTCTATATAAAACAGAGTCGATTATCGATAAACAACAGCCATTAGAATTGATTTATCAATTTGTGCAATAAAAACTTAAACAAGACATTCAAAATCACATCCAGAAATGTTTCGGCATTTTCATTTCTTGAAAAATGATGGCAACGTAGTACTTGGAAAGTTAAACCATTATCCTACCTGGAAATTTAAATTGTCTTGTGATATTCTAGCATACGACATACGAAATAAGACATTGTTTTAACATGTTTAAGCCATATTATATGGCATACGATATTACATAATAAAGTCTAAAGAAATTAGATCTTAATCTGCATTAGTTGCCCCAAAAAGATTCTGTACGCCCCCGTCCTTCTATTCTTTGTGTTGTTAGTCCTACTTCTGAATTTTCCACCACTAACTGCTAACCTTTTCCATCATTTTGCACTTGCAACATGCTCCGTTTTCTGCTCTTCCTTCTTTTTTCCAATCTCTTCTCTTATCAACTTCTTCAACTCTTCCTTGTTTTTGTGTTTCTTTGCAAACTCAAGTGCTTCTTCATTTATCATTTCTCGGTGATTGTTCAGTTCATGCGTTAACATCTTGGCTGCATACTTGATTCTCATTCTTATTATCTCCATCTCCTGAGCTTTTCCTTCTTTTGGAAATTCAAAGTTCCAGTTCTTCAAAGTTTCTCCACCATAGTGCTCCATATGCATCATTACGAAAATACCACAATCAATGACATTCTGTGTTGTTCTCCACTTTAGCTTCATCACTGTTGTCTTTTTTTTCCCTATGTCAGATGCTTTTTTATGCTTTTGGGATTCCAGATATCTTGAAAACAGTTTTTTCTACACAAAATAGAAAATTCATTTTAACAAAGACTATTCATTATCTCATATGCCGAAGGTGTTTTCTGCGGCTTTGCCGCAGAAGACGCCTTCGGCTACAGCTAAGCCGAAGGCTTAGCTGAATAAGACCCTTCAATGTAAATTTATAATATCTAATCACTTACTAGAACATCACAATGTTTTTATTTTTTATATCATATATGATACTTGATTTTCTTTTGTATTTTTTATAGGTTTATCATATATGATAATTCACCTGTTTTTTCAAATCATTTGTTGTATCATATATGATACTTGATTTTCTTTTGTATTTTTTATAGGTTTATCATATATGATAATTCACATGTTTTTTCAAATCATTTGTTGTATCATATATGATACTTGATTTTCTTTTGTATTTTTTATAGGTTTATCATATATGATAATTCACATGTGATACTTTTTTCCCCATATATGTGATAGTGAAAACACAATAATAAATCAGTACGTGTCGTTACTTGAGCATAATCTGTAATTACTTACCAGAATATCACATTCTTTCGAGTATTTTGATTCATACGTCGCCCCTGAGTTGGAGTTGTCCAGGATGACAGAAGTACCTTTGACTAGATTGAAAACAGCCAGATAAAAGTGTTCATGTGCAATTATTGGGAAGAATGCCTGTATAAATAGATTAAGAACAATCAGATTCATTTTAATACAAGTAAAACTTTTTTCATAATAAGTCAAATTATTTTTCTACTAATTCCACATCATCCATTGATTTATCTTCTGGATTGCCTTTAAACACGGTTGTCAAGTTTGCACAAAAATCTTCATACTGCTTCTCTTCATCTTCCTTTTTTGCTTGCACTATTTTTGTTGTCTGTTTTTATAAATCAACATATGTTAAAGAAACAAATTTAAGATTTTAGCAATTGAGTTCTAATTTTTCAGGTAACTTACAAGTATTCCCGTGTGAAAATACTGTTTGATCTTTCCTTCTTTGTTGTTAACTGCTTCTTCATAGCTTAAAATACAAGCAAAGCTGTCAATTACACTAGAGTCCACTTTTAATTGTGGTGCTAGTGTTTGCATGTTGTCTCTGAGTGTTGCTGCGCCCCATGCCCATTCTGTTTCAAATATAAATTCGCTACACATATAGATAAAAGCATAGTTAGATATATTTTTAGCATAATTTCACACTTTTTATTCATTTGATTCTTTAATAGTATAAAGCATGCTTACTATGGATTTCCTTGCATGGAGAATAGAGCATTGGATACCGTCAATTCATCTGGCTGAGATGGTGTATTTATCACAGTTTTCTTGTTCATATATGGTGAAACCAGATATCTTGAAGGCTTTTTTGCTCTTTTTTCAAGTCGCTCTTCTTCCTCTTTAGCTTCTTCAGCAACTTGATTTCTCGTCCTTTTTGGATTTTTTGGTGTTTCAATTGCAACCGCTTTTTCAATCATTGGTGTTTTTTCTTTTGCTACCGTGTCAGTTTGAACTGCAGGTTTGTTGCTAACTGGGCTTATACCAAGACTGAAAGTTGGTGGTGAAATTGATTTCATTCTTCTTGTTGTCATTTTTTGTTGTGGTGAGGTGGATTTTCTTGCTTTGGTTTTTGTCGATTTCTGTTGTGATTGATTATTCTTTTCGAAATTTTCTTTTACTTGACTCATAAAGGCTTCATAATTATCATCCACAGTGAAGTAGGCATCTAGGTCATCTCCTCCTGTCACAGATGGTGGTTGTTCTTTTTCGGAAATCTTTTCTGGACTCTCTTCATCGATGCCCTGTTTTTTTAGTGTCTCAAAAGAATGAATTGGGCTTCCCTTTAACTTCTCAAGTGGTTTTTCTATCTCCTTTTCCACTTCTGTTTCCTTCTCAACCGGAACTTGTTTTTCCGTCTCCAATTCTTTTTCCATCTTATCCTCTTCTTCCCTATGTTCTTTTTCCTCTATTTTTTCTTGTTCAACACCTGTTTTCTTTTCATCTTCATTCTCACTATCTTCTTCACTGCCACTCTCTTCTTCACTCTTTTCTTCTTTTTGCATTGTATTTTTCTTCTCACGTTCTTCATTTTCAATCCCAGTCTCTTCTTCACTTTCATTCTCTTCGTCACTTCCATTCTCTTCTTCACTCCCGCTTTCATCTGTATTATGACTGACATTTTCTTCTTTTTGATCTTTGGATTTATCTTCCTTATCCTTCTCATCGTCATCATCACTTCCATGATCACTTCCATCATCACTTCTGTCATCATCAGTGTCTCCATCATCACTGTTGCTTTCTTCACTATTTTCTTTTTTTTCTTCATCAATATAAATGTCTATCTCTTTGAACATTGATTTGTACCTTTTACATAAGCCTAACAACTGCTTGTCTCCTTTGAACTTAATCATACCCTCCCTCATTGTCTCAGCTAGCTGTTTCCTTTCATCTATTAAGATTTCAAACTTCTCTTCTATTCTTTCAATAAACTCCTGTAAAATTAGTAATATGTATTAGTTTTTTTAATCTATATTTAAAATCATATGTGATATTTATTATTTTACAAAAACATTTGAAGTATCATATATGATAATTCACATGTTTTTTCAAATCATTTGTTATATCATATATGATACTTGATTTTCTTTTGTATTTTTATAGGTTTATCATATATGATAATTCACATGTTTTTTCAAAACATTTGCTATATCATATATGATACTTGATTTTCTTTTGTATTTTTATAGGTTTATCATATATGATAATTCACATGTTTTTTTCAAATCATTTGCTTTATCATATATGATACTTGATTTTCTTTTGTATTTTTTATAGGCTTATCATATATGATAATTCACATGTTTTTATAGGTTTCACCAAAGGCATTGACTGTGGCTAAGATGCAGGCATAACCTTCAGCTATAGCCGAAGGCTATGCTGCAATTTATAACACAATCAATTTATATAGCAATCAAAATAGAATGTAAAATTAACCTCTATGGTTTCTGGTCTCTTTGGTGGCAATGGTTCATCGTACACATCATTCCCTTTGTATAAATTGAGACCTGTTTGCTCTTCGTCTGGATCAAATTCTTCGTGATGATCAAGCTTCCCCAGGCATTCTTCCTTCATTTCCATCCCAATCCTCTTCCTCATTGCTTGCGTGTTCCAACTTCTAAGTGCTGGACGATGACGCATAACTTGAAATGCTGGGAATTTTGTTGAGTCCACGTACAACAGCTTTTTCATACAAAAAATAAATTTGTGTTAGATTGTAATATTTGTATAGTATTGAATCACATTTGATAAATGTATAGAAACATGTAGAACAACTTACGCATAGGAAGGTTGCTGGCCCATAAAAGTAGTCACCAATCTTCACCTTTTCCCAATTCTGCTTACTTGTTTCTAAGCAATCCATTATGTATCCACACCAGTCGATATCTGAAATTTCATCACTTTCTTTGACATGTTTTAACACCGTCTTAAACACCTTTGCACCATTATCAACTTTTCCCATCGTGCTAGCAAAGAGTGTCAAGAAGTTTATTGTGAAGATGAAATCAGCTTTGAATGTGCTAGATATCTCCGTTGATATTGCAGCTGGTGTGATTTTTTTCAGTTGAGAGTATTGTTTTTCCCATTGTTTGATGAAAGGATCGTCATGATCTCTTTCTTGTAGCTCTTCCAATTTTTTTGCTCCCATTGGCACACCAAGCATGTCATTGATTTTTTGTCTTGTTACCTTTATTGAGCCCTTCTCTAATCTCAATTCCATGCTTGGTGGATGGAATTTATCAAGCACATGGTATATCAAAGCACCTGGAAGTTCAGTTATTGGGAAGTTAATGTATCTTTCGAAACCAATATCTCTGAGACATTTCTTTCTTTGTTCTGTTAAACCAGCCATGGCATCAGACATGGCTTTCGGTGATGACCTTGTAATGCAGGTTGGGTATATCACCTTTTTGGTTGCTTTTCTTTGTTTTTCTTTTTTCGGTTTTTCCTTTTTGGCCTTGACAACCTTGCTTTCCTTCTCCAGCTCGTCCTCATTCTCTTCTTCTGCATCATCTTGTTTTTCTTTAATTTCTATTTTTCTCTTTTTTGTTCTCTTTTTCTCTTCCTCCTTTTTTTCGCTTCCTTCCTGCTCCTCCTCTTCATGTTCTTTACTACTTTCTGCTTCTTCATTTGATTTTTTAGTATTTTGCCTTTTCAAACTCTTAGAAGATGTAGAAGGTTTTGCTGCTTCTTTTTTTGTTTTCTGTGTACGCCCTCTTGTCACACATCTGGTCTTCACATATCTCTTTTTTTCTCTTTGAACAACTTATTTTTTTATTTCATTCTTTTTTGGCTCTGCATTCTTTTTGTTGTTATCATCTTCCTCCCTTTCTATTTCCATGTCTTCTACATCTTGTATATGTACTGCAAAAAAATATTAAAATTTTATCACATGTGATAAATCAATAACAAATACAAATAAAATCAAGTATCATATATGATAAAGCATGTTATTTGAAAAAAAATATGAAATATCATATATGATAAAGCATTTAAAATATACCTTTTGCAGTTTGTCTTTCTTTTGCGGATGACTTTAAGAACGGCAATGTTGTTATTACTTTTTCCACCTCATCTGTTTCGTTTTCTTTACCCTTATGTACATTTTTAAACACACGCATGTTTAGTAATTATGTTCAAGTAGACCAATTAAGATACATTATCAGTTTTTTTTTGGGAAGGCTTAGCTGCATTTATAGCCTTCGGCAAAGCCGAAGGCTATCAATGCAGTTAAGACAAGTGTTTTTTTTCAATATCATATGTGATAAAATGCATTCAATATCAACTTAATCTATCTATAGGTGAATATTTTTGATATATCATATGTGATAAAATACAGACTAAGCAGCATCCTATGGCTTTTTCTATTCCAAAGTCGTAGTGTTTGTGTATGCCAAAGGCATTTACATATATGTCGCATCCTATGCCTTTGTGTATGCCAAATGTGTTTTCATTTAAGCCAAAGGCGTCTTCTGCGGCTTAGCCGCAGCCAACACCTTTGGCATAGCCGAAGGCGTCTTCTGCGGCTTAGCTGCAGAAGATGCCTTCGGCATTTCCTTCTTCTGCGGTTTAGCCGCAGCCAATGCCTTCTTCTGTGGCTTAGCCAGAATGAACGCCTTTTGCATAGCCGAAGGCGTCTTCTGCGGCTTAGCCGCATCTGACGCCTTCGGCCATGTCGAAGGCGTCTTCTGCGGCTAAGCCGAAGGCTTAGCCGCATAAGACGCCTTGAGTAAATTCTTCTAATCTGTTTTTTTTATTTCAATATCCACTTATTTAGTATGTTAACTTTGAAAACCTAATTTCTAGTCACTTATTTCTTCACAGAATCACAATAACTTGCATAAACATTCAATAATCAATGTAAATTCATAACATCTTCAGTATACTATCTATGCATAGTACGCATCAATATTTAAAACATATATGATAGTAAGAGATAGTAAATTTGTTGTTTGAAATGTATAAGTATACCTTTAATCGGATTTTTAACCGTATTTTTGTTCTTCTTTTTCTCCGTCATTTTCTGTGCAATATCATCTCCGCCGCTTTCCGCCATTTTTTCCGGTGAGATTTTGGTAGATCTGGTGTTTTCTAGGGTTTGATTTTGATCGGTTTGAATATGCATGAGTAGTGTGTGTTTTTAGTGTGTGTTTGGTGAGCGATTTTGTGAGGAAATAAAATGCGTTAGTGGTGTTTGTTGGATGTGTTATTTTACGTAATTGCCCCTCCGTGTTTTTTAGTAGTAGTATCTGTTTTGATCTCAACCATTGATCAAAAGTAAATCAATGGTCTATATTTGTCCCTTGGTATGTGAGTAAAGTATGGTTTTTGAAATAACTCAACTCATATATATATATATATATATATATATATATATATATATATATATATATATATATATATATATATATATATATATATATATATATGATTTTTTCTATTTCTTCCTTTGCGATGAATGAATAACACAAAATCAAGTAAAAGAATAGCATTTTTACAAAAATGAAATTAATGATTGTTTACGGTGGATGACTAGATGGTTATGATTTCTTTAAACACTAAAATGTCAAAAGACAGAGATATATGATTACTGAAAAAATCAATGTCACCGGAAAAATTGAGATGGTATGAAAGAATTAAGATTATGAGAACAATTATAGCATGAAATAGTCTAATGTGGAATATAAGATTAAAATTTTGTGACAGTGGCGTGTACATTTGGCAAATGACATGGAATTTAGACGTAAAAAAATAAGCTTTTATGAGGTCATTCGGTTATTGTTTGAGTTGATGATTGATAATTCAACATTTGAAAAATACGTTTTTATTAGAGCACTCGGTATAATCACGCCCCCTTGATGCGTGGTTTTGCAACCTTGCAAAAGGTTTTACCTCTAAAGGGATCTTGAGAAACTTGCAATCCCCACCAGGCAGTGTACCTGACCGTTGTAGTATAGTATAGTGACAAGTACCGGGGGATTGATTGTTCAACTCAAAGAATAGTGTTCGCTAGGGTTAAAACTCGATTAAACTAGGTTTAGAGGTGAGGGATGATTCTTTTTTGTATTTTTATATTTTATGGAAAGCAAGTAAAAAATCTCAGGTTTTGGAGGAGTGGGCGGAATTAGTTGCTAGTCAACTAACCCAAATTACTACAATTGCAAACAAAATAAAATAAAATGAACTTAAAGTAAATGTGGCGAAAGCAATAATAAGAGAAAATCTGTCTACTTAGATTTCACTACTCCCTATATATCTTTTACCGGTTGATTAGTTTGATTCAATTGCATGGATGACGGGTTATATTCCTTAATACCATTCATAGGGCCGTGTACGATCTTCCCTAACTCTATAAGCTTCTACCTCTTCCTATGTCGAGCCGACTACTAGCTCCTAACAAGGCCTCATTAATAGTTACCTATGCATTAAATATAACCAATTTATCGTAGTACACCTCTGATCATGTTTCTTAAGACGTTCAAGCAAGTTACCAATTGGAAGTCTGCTAGTTTTCTTAAGCCTAACATTGAAATCATTCATCCACAACAATTATAAGCAAACAACCAACCAATAATCAATATCTAAGTTTCATTACATCTAAGCAAACACAAAGAAAACCTAGCCTAGTATGTTAAAGAGAAGAAAAGCATAAGATAGAATCAACCAACACATAGACATATTAAATGATTATTGGAAAACTTATCTTCAATTAAGTATGGATGAAACAAGGGTTTGAAACCCTAAAAAATACAGTATTTTTCTCACCTTTTTGCACTAAAAAAATTCTGATCTCATCTCTATTTCTATTCCAAAAACCTTTGATCATATAATTCATAAGTCTTTGTTTCCAAGTGATCCAAGACTTCATCCACTCAAGAGCAAAAAGAAGAACACTCCTTCAATATCTATACAAAGTAGTAGTGTTGTGATTAGTTGATATCATCTTATAGTAGTGCTAGATTATTTGCAAAGTGTTGTGTGCTTTAGTAGATTGTAGATATTAGTTGTGTTAATAAGTAGAGTAGAAGTTCTGAAGTAGTTGCGCATTGAAGAAGGTGTGAAGTAGACGTGAAGAAGAAGTCATGAAGCTATCGTGAAGAAGTTGTGAAGTTGTGAGATTAGTTCTAGCTAGGATTAGAACTCGACATTTAGCTTAGTGTCGTTAATTGGTGT
>JARVZY010009493.1:0-29190 GCA_030686995.1 Artemisia argyi
GTTAATGGAATTGACTAACTGGCAAAGAATAAGGACTAGAATGTAATTAGAGGACAAGAAGGATCCGGAAGACCCTTCCTTGGGCTATGGCCGGTCGATCCATCAAAGGGAGGGGATTTCCCTTGCCCTAACTTGCTCACCAAGTTTACATTCACGATATATACAAACCTTAGGTTATTTGTTTTGGTGATCTCTTGTACACACATAACCTAAGTTTTGTTTTCCTCTCTTTATTTGTTCCTTATAACCGATCGACATAACCCCCTCATAAGGGATTAGTCGATTTTTGTTTTAACAAAAAAATATAGTGTTTATTTTGATCTTGCAATCACATTAATTCGTTATTAATTCGTGTGTACAAGAACGTGGTACTAACACACCATTGTTAGTATCTTGGATCGATCTTGTTGAAGCTATTTAACCTCTCTATTTAAGCTTTTTAGTAGTAGTGGTCGGATAAAACGTTTGGTACCGATTCATGAAAAGCATTGACCCCCAGACCTTGTCGTGGTCATAATCGTATTAGCTCAAACGATTATGCACTCCACACTTCCCTAACCCGTGTCGCATCTTAATAAGGATTCCCATTGGTCTATAGTAAATAACAATCACCTAAAATAGTTGATGACCATAAAGTTTCCAACATCATTTACCTTGCACAGAGAATTGTCACTTGGTAGGAATCAACTGAAGGAACCTATGATACGTCAACGTAGTAGAATACTTGGTAGCAAAATGATGACAAATCTTAAACTTTTGTGTGGAATGTCTTCTGTTTGGGAGAAAAAAAATTGCAAAGGTTAGATTATGCAAGAAAATTTTCATGGGATGCAGACGCAAGTGTTATTCCTAAACGGAAAAGTGTGGTAAAGGTGCCGTAGGTAAGAACTGAACTTGTAGACGCAACAAGTGTGTTAGAATAAATATTGATATTTGTGACAATGTGATTCAAGAACAAAAGTTTCTCAAGATTAGCAAATCTTGGATCTAGCTAGTTCCAAAAAGGCCAAGACAAATGCAAGAGTTCTAATGTTACATCCCTACCATATTCAACAACGAAATAAACAAAGGCCGGTCTATACTTTACTCGAGGATATAATAAAGTCTCCATGGTATCAACTTCACATGTGAGCAGAGGGATCAACTACAGTTGAAGATGCTGTTTTCTAAGAAAAAACTAATCATCCAAACCGGAGTTGTACGTGTAGCTCTAGTTATGGATTTCCAACGGATCTAGAGTAATACAAAATTAGGATGTACATGCGTGGTTAAGTTTCATGTCATAAAACGACGAATACTTATCCAAAAAATATGAAACTTTGGGAAAAATTTAAAGACACGCTATAGAGTTGGAAGATTAAATTTCGTGATATTAATTTGGACAAGTATTGAGGGAGTAGATGATAAATTCTTACGATCAAATTTGGTTGGGAAGGCTAAATTTAGGCCTTTTGTGAATTTTCCTTATTTCAAAATTTGTTTATATTCAGATACCTTTGTTCTTGCATCAAAATGTTTTGTTAATTAAGGTAAATAAACACTTCACTTCAGAAAAGCATCACTAAAAAACCAGAAACACTTTTCTAGTGTCAATATATAACTAGGACATACCATGAAAGAAATGCTTTTTTTCAAGCAATATTGTTTATTCATTGATAATAATACATCACATATCAATTGAAAAATAAAGAGGGTAAAGAATCTGCATAACTGCATTGGATAATTAACTATCACGTAACAAAGACTTGATATAATTCTTCAGTAGCGCACGTGAACTGGCACCACCAGAACTAACTATCAAAGTAATAGTACTCATATCCCTAAGTGTGTCCCATCAACCAAAGGTTATTAATTATGAGTTCAACCTAATCAGAAGCGTGCATGTGTATTAGCTAGTTGCTTTAAAAAATAACTCTCATATGTGATATGTATGCTGTAAGTACAAGGATTAAAGATTTTCTTACCTCTGAAGTTCCTATAGCATCCACAAACGTGACAGCTTTGAAACTAATGTTACAAGGTCATGGTTATCCATAATAATGCCTGCGTGTTCCTCATTTCTAGCATCACCAAGGAGGAAGAATATGTGAATATGCAGAAGCTGTATAGTTGAACTAACCATCCCATTTTTCATGTATTCTTCTGCCGTTGGAATGTGCTCAGAAGCAAACTATTTTGTTTCAACAAGGAATGTATCACAAAGTGCCGCCCACTGCAATTTTGATAATTGTTAGTTGCTTCAAATTTCATCTGCTTTCATTTATGAAATTTATAAGCTAGCAAATTTAAATCACACACCGACTTAGCCAAGAAGTTGATTGGGTTAAACTCATGCTGCTCATAAACTTTGTTGGCGATTTCATTTGTGTTGTTATAAACAGCCTTGATGGATGTCTTCATGTACGAAGGAAGTTGTTCAATAGCATTGCTATCCCATTTTTAAAATTAAGATTTAGTTACTATAATTATGTGAAAATGGGATACATAGGTTTTGTGTTTCCTATTTACCTATTAATGGCTTCTGTAAAGATAGTTAGTTCATCGATTGTACCATAGACATCATAAAGGTCGTCTATGATATAAGTGAGTGACGCGGTTTTCGCAGGGACGGACTTAGAGTGTAAGTATGGGGGGCCGGTGCCCCCCATGGCTAGCCGAAAAAGTTGAAATTTTAGTGTAATTTTTTTAAAATTTTGACCTTTTTTCGAAAGTGACCCCCACCCAAAACTCAAATTGCCCCCCACCCACATACTAAAATCTAACATTCAACGCTCTAAAGCCTTATAAATCATTCGTCTATAAGTAAAAATACTCGATTTATCATTACGATCTTATTTTTTTTTTTCCGCATTTTGTTGTTATGTTAAAAAAAAAAAAATTTCCCCCCCACATCCATTTTTCCTGGGTCCGTCACTGGGTTTTCGTGATGTCGATCCTCTGAGTCGAGAGGTTGGGATTTCTTATGCTAGCCATGGGAGCAATATACCAATTCAGAGGTTGCTTCCTTGCAAAAATCAGCTCCTGGCCCAGACCCAAGTCATTCCACCACCTAAATATCCGTTGCATGATTAGAAAAAAAAATAATAATAATAAGAAAATGAGATTGGCCCTTATAAATTTGCCTGTTGCACACATTTTGGTGGGTGCTTGAAATTGCTTAGTAAAACGCTTATAGGCATAATTGAAATAAATGCTTTTGAACAACCAATTAACTCCTAATCTCTTATTCAAAGTTGTGTATTAGAAATTTCTTAAATCCTCATTTCAATTGGTCACTAGCTGCCATTTCTGTTATATGAAAGTACTGATTTGAACCGTTTGGAATGAGGAAATGTATAAAATGCAAATAATTATGTTGTTTTTTGTATAGTGTACCTTGAGATTTGTATCACTTCCATCTTGTGTGCAGTCTGCAGCGTATAGAAGTCCAATTCCGCCAATTCTTGCAAGACCGTGCCATCAAAATCGTTAATGAAGTTCTTAAAATTGCAAAACGGTACGGTTTTATGGTATGGATTGTCAAGTGTACGTCTGATTATTTTCACTTGTTTATCATCCAGTGATTTCATGGCGTCTTCCAGTTGTTGGCAGCAAAAATTTTGAGCTTCATCAAGTATGATCTCTCCTTCGATACTTAGCTGTGAAGCTTCATTAGTTCCATTAAACCTCTTACGTCATTTTTCAACTTTTCATCAAACTTGTGGTCGTTTCCTTTAAATTTCCTGAAAACATCTGAAATAAATAATACTTTTATGAACGGAAACTAAATAGGAATGTTAAAAAGAGATTTTGATAAACCTGCTGACAAATGAAAACCATTCTGTCTTAAGATTCGAAAACATAAGGAGACCTCATAGAGATTTGGATGCTCAAATAAATCTAAGTTAAATTGCATGTAACGCTTTTTCAATATCAGGTTGATCTCATCTTCAAAGTGATAATCAATCGCTAGCCGCTGCAGAGCATCAATCATAATCATATCCTCAAACTTCTCATCATTTACTTTGGCAATTAATCTCCTAACAGACTTCACCAAATCTGCATGTTTTGCATCACGCTCATCCTGCATATATTTATTGCATACGTTAATACTAGGAATAATTAGTTATCTGTTGGTAGAAGAAAACTGTTATATATATTGAATTCAGTGAAGAAAGGTTAATATGCAGAATAATTATTTGTCCGATAACAAATTGGATTTTGAATTCAAGACATGAAACATTTTCGGAAAGAACCATTTCACCATTTAGATCAATCTACATGTAGATCAAATTTATTGCATACGTTAACAATAGGGATAATTAATTAGTTAAAATTGTATCTACCTTGACAGTAAACATGCATCACAGTTGTTTTTCTATTAAATACTGCAACGACAAAGAAGATTATTAATGACAAGCAAAGTTGAAACCAGAAAGAAGTTTTTTTTAACTTTTCTCAAAAAATTTCAGGATTTTCAAACTTTTTATGCAAAAATTATGGTGAGCTCAACTACCTTTCGACCTCCGTCAGGTTTTAAATTATATATGTTGCTAAGAGTGGATTTCCTGGAGGGGTTATCTGTACTATATATTCTCGGGGAATTTTCGTAGGAGTATATATCGGAACTAAGTTTGTCGTTTAGTGGAATCGAAGATCCTTAGGAAGCAGAAGTATGGAGTTTTTGGTCTCGTTGGACACAAGAAATAAGGGGAAGCAAGAGACGCAAACAAAGGGTTACCAACTTAAACAAAATTCATGCATTAAATGTCATTAATACAAATAATAAAGCACATTATACAAATACTCAAGCTCGGGCAACGGGTCAAAAGGGGCTCAAGCCTGAACGGGCACGGGTCAAACAGGCCGTAGCCCGTGAGCCCAAACGGGTACGAGCAACGCGCGGGTACCCTGCTGATGCATGAGCCAAATATCCAATGTAATTGGGATAATCAAACAAGTATGTCGGTCATCAAGACATGTGCTAGAAATCTAATTATATATAGGGAATATATTATCTACAATTTCTTGTAGCTAATTGGCTACAATTTTATGCTATAAATATGGGTCTATGAATCTTTTTGTGGGTCCTTGATTCATTGCTAGTGTATTTGTGTGAAGGATTGTAACCAATTGCTTACAAAAATTGTAGCTAAGATATCCCCTTATATATATTGTTTATGATTTTTGTTTGTCCACAGGTTAATAAGAGATTTCCCCACTTTCAATAATTTGATCTAGAACATAACCACACATTCACTCACACATAATGTGTAAACCAAATCTATTCCATTAATATTTGCAGTGTAGTTTTAGTAGCTAAAGTTAATCCACAACAGTAAAACAGAATTATCTACCACTAGTAAGCATCAATTGTCGGATAATACCTCGACAACAAACCCGAAGTTCGATCGCGGAACGCTAGATCGCGAGTTGTATCGAGCACGAGTAGCAAACACGAGAGACTATAAAGAACCGACAAGAGTATGCACACGATATGCCCTCATACCAAACCTTTATTAAAAACCTAATAAAACTATTACAACGAGGCAGAAAAATAATTAACTAGCAGCCCCCTCATCTCTATTTATAAAGATGAGGAGGTGGAAACCTAGCTTGCCTTGTACTTCAAGCTACCTAATCCTAGTTTATATCTAACACCTATCCAACTACGCCGTAACTAGCTCAACGGATAAGATCAAGTGAAGATAACATTAGCTATGGCGTAACTAGTAATAGCGTTACGCCGTAGCAACATCCTGGCCTACAAATACAAGACGATTTTGCACCTTTGAAATCATCTCCCCTTTTCCAAACCTTTCAAGGGTTTAGGGAGAGCAGCTTCAGAAGACGATGATTGAGTTAGAAGTCAGAAGATGGAAGTTCTCGTCTACATTAATCATTTGTATTCGAGTTTGGATTCTCATATGCTTTTCATTAATCATTTGATGAATTCTTATTATTAATTCAAGATCGTTTCAGTTATTTGTTCCCTTTTATTACTTTGTAGAGATATCTTCTTTATCCATTCATTTGCACTAGTTTCGGTAGTATTATAAGCTTGTTTGTATCTATTAAGTTTTATGTGGTTGACTTGATACCTCAGGCCATTTAGTAGGCTAGAAGAATTGACCATAGGACACTAGCCTGATAGATTGCAAGGAAATGGGAGGGATGACAACTGACCATATTGCCTTGTGTGAGAATTGACCATAGGACCACCTTACAAGCGGAGGTACTTAAGAAGTTAGAGAGATATAAGATCCGAGAGGGCGGATCTCTACCGAATGAGATCTATTAGATTTGGCGCTTAATGACTCAACCAAATATCCAACCTCCACTTACTAGCATGGGGTAGTGCATGTGTTTCCAGAGGCGATAGGAAGGGAAGATAGACTAGAATGACTTTACCCTATGATTTCTAGTGTTATTTATGCCACTGTACGTTTTGTATGAACTGGAGTAATTACCGGAATACTTGGATTATTGCTTTATCTTTATACTTTCTTTCTCTTGATTCAATTCTATGGATTGCAAATCAATGCATACTACTACTCTATTCAACATTATTATCAACTTTTACCTCTGATTACCACATAACATACTTTGATATCTTTCACAACAGCTCTTAGGGACGACACTCGGATTTACCTAGGCTCTACTACATCTGATCGGGTTCTCTGCCCGTTAGTATGTGTTTATCCTTGTATCTCTAAGTTTTATAAATGTAAAACAGTGTGGAAAACAAGAAGGGGGTTGAATAGTTTTACGTCCGTTTTAAAATTTATAAAAACAAGTTTGTTTTAAAACACTTCGATTCTAGTTTATGTGATTTCAATACTTGTACTATATGAACAATTTTATAGTAACTAACTAACTAAGCTAATATTGTATAAGTAAATGAGTAAGTAATGAGAAGAGTTGGAAAGATCAAACCACAACACAAGGATTTATAGTGGTTCGGCTACAAGGTCACCTTCCTTGTTCCTACTCCACTCCCCGAGTCACCTACTCGAGAGTTTTCTTCACTATGTCAACAAACTCCCTTATGGAAAAGGGTACCGTTGAACTTTATTTTGTTGGGACTGAGTACCAATTGGCGGACTTACTTACCAAATCCTTAGCCCCATCAAGGTTTGCTAGTCTAGTTCACCAAATTGGTATGAGATGTTTGACTCCAGATGATCTGGAAAAGTTTTTAAAACACAATTGATCGTCAAACATCAAAACTACCTTTGTAAATATTTTTTCCAAAATAAAATACAAAAATATAAAACCAATCAAAAACTCAAAAAGATTTTTGGTCTCTTTCAAAAAAAAAAAAAAAAAAATGCAAGTATAAACCACCTCTTTCAACACTACTTTATAAAATGTCTTCAAATATTTAAAACAAGTGTTGAGGGGGAGGAAAAGTAATTCTTCAAATTTCTCAAAAATATATTAACTTTTATACTTGCATTTTACCAAAAATAAATACGTTTTATCAATAGTGTTGATTCAAAAAGTGTTTCGGGTTACTCTCCTTGACCAATATAATAAATTTTTCAGTATTTTTTTTACTACGGTCTAAGGTCGAGGGGGAGTACCACAAGTTGTTCTTATCATATCTTGGTGTAATTAACGAAAGTTAAATGAGTTAGTGAGTCTAGGCATTAGGTGTGTAAGTAAAATGAGGTTAAGGGACCATACTTGTCAATATGAGAAACATGTGTTACTATTGGTCAAAACCCATTTGACCCACACATTTACTGCACCTGCAAATTCATTTATCACTTTCACCTAATCGATCAAACGGCTCACAATCATTCTACTAATCCAAGCATCAATCTTTTAATCTGTAAGTTAAAACATGTTTTGATCATTATTTCAAACAAGGGTTTTTAATCTTAACTTAATCCAACGGTTCAATTAGTCACAATCGATTAATTATTCTTAGGGTTATGCGTAAATCATGAACCCAGATTTTTATGTGTTTGAGGTTAAATTGGTTGATGGGAAATGCTCTTTAGATGTTAGTTACTATGTATCCAACCTTTAAACTCACCCAGAAACATCAATTAATCGACTTGTATATTAGGGTTCTTACGATGGATTTAGGGGTTCTTGATTTTGTGCGTTTAGATTGAAATTGGTGATGGGGATAGTGTTCTTGTAGGCCTAGGATCATGCTACTATGGTTTAATTGTTTCAGAAACGTGTAATTGATCAAGAATCATAGGTTTAGGGTTCGAACGCACTAGCAGTTTTGATATTTTGTTTTTGTGGTCAATTAGTGTTATAACTTGGACCATATGCTCCTTAGGGTGTAAGAAACACTTGCCCCATGCTTAGAACAACCCAGAATCATGTTTGCTTGTGATTATGATTGTGTGTTCATACGTTTCTACGCGTAACTCTTATAAATGCATGTTTACGCATTAAAATGGGTATTAAGTGTGTTAATATGAGTATTGATCAGTGGTTGTGTGTTTTACACTTTCAGGAATCAAACAACTCTAATTACGCAAGGTGATTTTCTGGAAAACAGCATGTTTACGCACAAATCGTTCATCCTACGCGTAAGATTGAATCTTACGCGTAAGATTCGACACATGGACAAACTTTGTCTTGGATAAGACAAGGTTTACGCTTAAATGAGAATTCTTACGCATAAGTTTGACCTTACGCACAAGTCTTGAACTTACGCATAAGTCATAACCTACGCATAAGTTATACCTTACGCTTAAGGGTAATCCTTTGCATAAGTTCAATTCCTACGCCTAAGATTTATCTTACGCGTAAGATTGACCCTACGCTTAAGATTCACCTTACGCATAACTTATAAGTTTACGCGTAGACTTTGCACTTACGCCTAAATTCATTTCTTACGCTTATGTCATGTTACGCGTAAACTTGTCCAAATCAAGAATTTTTCTAAGTGTTGTAAAATTTACAAATTGTAACTTCTTGTAATGATAAAATTGTGTTGTAACTTAATTGTTAGAAGTTTCTACCATGTGATAAAACACAAGTTTGTCATATATCAAAAGTTTTCACACAAACAAACACCCACTAATCAATGTATAATATGCAAATCATGTAATCTTATGTCTGAGCTAACACAGTAAACAATTGCCATGTTTGTGTTTGTTTATGATCAATTCAGATGGCAGAACACAACGACATTCCTTACGGACCAGAACCTGAACCTAAACTTTCATGGGAATAGACATTCCCAGATGATTACACCAGGAAGATTGGAAAGAACAACCTCCGTATCAACTTCAACAAAATGACTTGCAACGAGTCCTCATGTATTGTTGCAGTGGATGCTCTTCTATATCACCCCAACAAGTTGTTGTTCACCAAGTCTGCCTCAGTCTCCTGCTTCTACATCCACCAGTTTTGGAATACACTTCAGCTAGATCTTGGGGAGGCTTCCTTCACCTGTATGCTTCATAACTGTCAGGTCACTGTGGACATTGATATGCTCAGGAATGTACTTGGGTTACCAGAACTCGGCCCAGATGAAGTATATGATCAAGTTCCCACCGAAGAAGAGCTGATAGTGTGGTTACGGGATATTGGGTATGACGAATCAGAAGAAGTTATTACTAGACATTCTAGGGTCAACATTAGATATCTTCCACAACCATGGAGAACCCTATACATTCTGATTGCCAAGTCCTTATCTGGCAGAGATTCTGGCCACGAACACCCAAAGCTCCCACACCTCAAACTTTTCTGGGCAGTGGCTAATGTGAAGAAAGTTGATTATGCCAGTATCATTTGGGAAGACCTTGTGTGGCACATTCAACACAAGACAACCAACATTCCATTTGTCCGCTTCACAAAACTACTCATCGAAAGCTTCCTTCGTGAGTATGACAATATCCCACAGAGACTTGATGACGAAGATAAGAACACGTTCAGAAATGAAGATACTCTCAAAGTCATCAAGAGACTTGATACCAGCACACGCAAGCAGGGAAAGAAACTTCCAGATTGTCTCTTGAATGCCAAAGTTAAGGCTTGCACGAACTACAAGTATTACGAACAAGCTCTTAAGGATGACAAAGTTGGTTTCCTTGACGAAGTTGTTCTACCCTCCTGCATGCAAAAGAAGGGTAAGAAAGGCAGTAAGACTGGGAGCTCCAGCAGTTCCACTCAGTCTAAAAAGAAGAAGGGTACTCTCAAGAGAAGGACTCCAACCAAGAAGCCCGCATCCATTCCTGAACCTGGGTGGTTTCCCTCACCACAATCTTCTCCAAAACCGTCTGACTCTGAACAAACCGAATCCGACGAAGGTCCAGTTTATAGGGCAGCCTTTGCCAATATCATAGAGAATGTCAACCTTGAAGACATTGATGACAAAGACTTGACTTTCGAAGATTGGAATAAAGACATTGATGAGTTTGCTGATAATGCCGTATATCCATCATACCTTAATCAAAGACCATTCACTGAAGCTCAGACAATTTTGGAAGAAGAAAGGATTAGGAGAGAGAAGATGAAAGAACCAGTGACTGCTGAACAAAAGTCTGTAGGCCTTTCAGTTGACGAAGAAAATGAAAGGGCTCTCAATCTGGGTCTCCTCCACAGCCGAATTGATGCATTCAATGCTGATCTACCACCACCTCCAGTGTTCTCTCAAACCACCGAAGCTGGCGGATCAAGCAGCATTCCTGAGCCTACCACAGGGATCAACACAGACTTGGTCGTTTACGACAATCCCTCGGTATCTCCCACAGACATTCAAATGTCTAATACTACAGTAATGGGAGAAGAAGAAGAGGAAGATCCCATGGATACTGATGCTCCAAGGTTGATGACTATGGAAGAAATGGAGCTCAGAGAAAGGGCTCAGGAAGAGGAATTGAAGAGAAAATAGGAAGCTGAAGAAGCTAGGTTGGAGGAGCTTACCCAAGCCAAACTAGAAGAAGCTATCTGTATGGAGGAAAGCAGGAAAGCTGAAGAAGCAGCTAAGCTGGCTGAAGAAAAGTTGAAAAGGGAAGAAGAAGCCAAGCTTGCTGAAGTACTAAGGCTTAAGGCCGAAGCTGAAAGACTGGCTGAAGAACAAAGGTTGGAAGAGGAAGCAGCCAAAGCAAAGAAAGTTGATCAACCCGAACCACAGAAAGGAGATGACAAAGACCTTACCACCATCATTGAATCCTCACAGTCATCACCTCTGGCATCCGAATCAACTCACGACAAATCAATCAAGAAATCAAGCACCAAAGCCTCTGCTGCATCAAAACTGCTAAAGTCAGCATTCAGGAGAGTACGTGAAAAGAAGCAAAACAGACTGGAAGATCAGGTTGCAACATTAGTAACCCAAGTTGCTGAATTGACAAAGCTGAATTCTAACGTCCAAGAGCTGCAAGATAAAGTTGATACTTTCTTAACTAAAGACGTACAAGAGAACTTGGAAGCCACATTGGCTGCTCAAGCACAAGAGTACATGGCACAACACTTAGTTGCTGAGTTGAAAGATCTACTGGCACCCATGAGAGATGAACTCACCAAGTTCGCAGAGCAAGCTGTCAAGAAAGTAATCCGATCAACCACATTTACTCTTCGAGCTGACAAGTCTACTGTTCCACTACCAGGACTGTCTATGGATGAATTGGAAGCTCAACTCTTGGACAAGCTGACAAGCAAGTTCACATTGTCTCCTGAAGAAGCCAAAGTCCTGGAAGCGTTGAATGCTAAAATGACAAAAGAGACTTGCAGCACCGAGGCGGACAAACTGAAACGTCCAAGAGATGATGAAGACAGGGATCCTAATTCTCAGGCAAAGAAACATAAACAAGCCGAAGGACCCTCATCTCAACAACAAGCACCGGTCAACCCTCCAACAACAACAACATCTTCACAACAACCCAAGGCATCTGGTTCCGCTCCCAAGGCACACGACCACTTTGAATACACCGATGATGACGAGATTCCTCAACCCGATGAAGTTCCAGAACCGTCCCCTAAGAAGAAGAAGAAAGATAGGAAAGGAAAGCATCATCAATCCAAACCGGACACCTCACCTAAAGGCACAGAACCAAAGAAAACCAAAACCATCCTTAAATGGCTAGACCATGATGATAGTGCCGAATACTCCTGGTTTGAGAAGATGATCAATTCGCAACCACCTCTTGAAGACAATCATGAACCTCAAGATGGTCGAACGGTGGAATACGCTCAATTAATTCAGCAAAAGTTTAAGATGAAAAAGATGAATAAAAAAGAGCTGCGAAGAATCAAGAATGATGCTTTCAATCTCCTGAAAGACCGGTCTGCTAACTCAATCGAACTTGAGTATCATCTGGAAAATATTGCTCGAGCTATGTCAAGCAATATTGACTGGATTAATCCTGAATCTTATGTCGATCCAGTCACAAGGAAAACCGCACCCTACATTACTGACTGGTCCAAACCACTACCGATGATTGGGAAGCCTAAGGAACCGAAGATCCCGTACAAGTTCTTCTTCAACACCGACTTGGAATTTCTGACACTCGGCAGCAAGATTGAGAAGAAGTACATCACATCACTTGCCTTTCTTCCTGCAGCTCGATTTCTCAACAATGCCATCGAAGAAGAAGCCTCAGCCTTATTCATCGATAAAATTATTGACTATGACCGGAACGCACTCTACGGTATACATCATTGGCCAGAAAACCGGGCACAGTATTATCGCAGCAGCAGACTCAATCAGACAATGGGTGATGTGACAAGTGACTTGAAGATAGTCTCCATTCAGTTCATTTCGACTGTCACTCACTTTGGGTACCCCTTCCTCAGCAAAATCACACTGAAAAGACTTGATGAAAAGGAGTACAATATTTCCGAGTCATACTTTCCACGACTACTTCTCAATGACATCGAAGACATGTACCTGCTCAAAGTTCAAGGAAAACTCTGTGGCTTGCCTAAAGAAATGCAGCTTGCCTTTATTCAAGCTCTCCTAATCTTCATCAGGCAGATAGTCATCAGAGAAAGAGTAGAAGATCTTCAATTGGGAGTAGAAAGTTATCAGAAGAAGCTCAATCTCACCAAACCCAACATGTTCGACATCCCCGACCTTCAACATCTACCTCAATACACCTTGATCAGGCAACCATTTGGGTTCACCTACCGCAGTATAAACGGTCGCAACTGCTTCATGGCTTACGACGAAGTTCATAAGTTCTGTGATGAAACCTTGAAGTTCGTCAGAGATGGAATCAAAAGCAGATTGGATGACATTGCTCTGGGTAAATCTAAAAGGTGGAAAACCATTGAGGCCAGGGATGCTCGCAGATTCGTCTTAAGGATTGAGAACAGATTGAAGCGCAGGGATCAGTTCCGAAGGTTTGAAAGTTATGTGGGAGGAAGACAGAAGTTTCCGGTGTTGACATTTCAGAGACCTGATTGGTAGAAAATTGTAAGAATTTGATTTGATTTGTCAATTATATACTTCGTAATGGCTTGTGTACGCATTACAGTGCACAACCCGAACTTGTAAAGAAAGGACCCTGAGGTATGCATCGGTGCCCCAATCCTAATATAAGGAGCGAAGGCTTCTTACTTTTGAGTAGAATTAATCAAATGTTTATGATTTTCATAATTCTGCTCAAAAGGACAAGTATTTCACCTCAATAAGACCTAATCACTTGTTGAGGGGGAGCACTTGTCAAAACAAAATACTTTGCTCAAAATAAAAAGTTCTTGGTGAATCTCCCCGTAAGACTCAAAAGGCATATTTTAATCTTAACGATTGTCAAAAACATCATTTTATATGCTATTTTTGAGGGGGAGAAAATTATAAAGTGATTAAAATATATGAAGTCAAAGCTTAAAAGTTGTATCATGTGCGAGCTAGACTCAGTATTAACCCAGGAATTGACGAGACAATAAAAGTTAGTAATATCGAAAAGACTTATCCTCGACTGGTAATAACATCAAATTAGTTACTAGAGCTAGTTGTCACCTAAAAGCTGACAATGTATCTCTTTATCTAACCACGTAAGCGTGTCTCGAAAAGGATATGTCTTAGTAGAAATGTACCGTCTCGAGAAACTTTCTGTGGACTTGACCAGGCCGGGTAATAACTTCAAGCTAGTATAACTAGTGATGTAAACGTGTCTCGAATGGATCTTGCTCACGGAAAGTGGATCAATTCAAAATGCTTGCTCCTCCCGCATGTGCAAATTTATTAAATACTAATGAGCACATGTGAAGGGGGAGCCCTTCAAAAGTGTACACAAAACTCTCAAAGTGTTAACCAAAATATTTGATTATTACAAACACTTTGAGAGATTTTCAATCAAAGGTTTCTTGGCTACTGTCGGAGTTATAAGGTGATTAAGATAGGAATATCCGTCCTATGATCCGCCAGAGCCGGAGGGATCTACCCAAGGACATCTCCCATAGTTAGAATTAGAAGTCCTTAGGTATGATACGAAAAAAAAAGGAGAAAAGAATGAAAGGGAAAGAAGGAGTTGAAGAATTAAAAAGAAACGTAAAGAAAAGGGTGAAAAGAAATAGCCCTCCATATGTTCAACCTTAGGGCAGACACCGGGTTCAATACGTATGCTACTGGTTGTTGCAAAAGACAACACCGGTATTGAAGACAAAGTCGTCATGGACCCAGTGACGCAATGCACTAAACCTTCTTAACCACTCAAGTTCTCTTAAAAGGACTTGTTTCATTCTCACGGGGAACCAGCGTAACCTATCGACCTATCTCTTAGAGATGGTTGATATTGAAGCAGGAGACCCTTCCCTAGTCTCCGCATAGGAAACCTAAGTGTGCACTTATAGAGTCTAGAGCCTTGAGATACATCAAAGATCTCTTAGGAACACTTAGTATTTCTACAACTGGTGTTCTACATCAATGGACACCAGCTGTAAATTATCGAGTCCTTCGCAGATCTTAGCAATCTGCCGAGAACGTTTATGAGAGGATTACATATGTATTCCTCAATGATTGAACGGAAATCCTGCCAGGGTCAACATCAAACAGCCCTGACAGCAGGTCACTTCGGTAACCCCACAAGGGTTACGCTTAGTGTTTGCGGTGGTTCCATTACGGTCCACAGTCGTGGAGTGATCCCCAGCGACTCACCCAGTCATTGAGCTACTTAGTAGGTCTCGTAAGCTCCTTCGGGAATATCTGATATGGGAACGGCCTGGATAAGGATTAGAGGGAGTCTTCACGCTATGCTGTTGATGAACTCTATATCCTTATCTGTAAGTACCGGTTGTTTTATTGCTAACTGTTTACTCGCAGGTAACTCACCTCCATGATGGTAGATTCCAACATGCTCATACATACATCTTGAAGCAAATGATAGCTCCCCCAAAGATCTTAGCACCACAAAGTTCAAAGAAAGATTCTACGTCAATAAAGAAGAATCTGCAAAAGTAAAAAGACTTAAAGATCTCAGAATATGTAAAAGGAACTTCGTGCATGTGAAAGTATAAGTCCGAAGATGTATGAGTATGTTGGAATGGCGGACAACCACCACAGATGCTGGAGTGACGAACGGCAGACAACTTCATTACACAATCACTACATCATCACCAAAGAACAAAGACAAAGAGCAAAGTACATTCATTATCATTCAACCATTTTGAAGACGTCTAGAGTTTTACATGTCACAAGTCAACGACAAAGATGAAGACGTCAAGCAACCGTGATGACCGACCCTTAGGGGGAGATTGTTGGGATCATACTTTTGTATTTTAGTCAAGTCTCGGTCATTACCTTTTGTAATAGGTTGCTTAGTTATTTAATCTACTTAGTTTATGTTACAAGGCTTATGAATGTAAGTCCATGGGCCTTAAAGCCCACATCTAAATGAAAGGAGGGAGGAAGGGAGTGTTGCCCTACTCCTCCTCCTATAAATACTAAGCTTATGTAAACTTTTCATTAGTTGGTTATTTGATTATCTTAAGGAAACTCTTGCTCTTTCACTTTTCATATTGTCTCATAATCAACCATCTCTCATTCTCATCTTATTTCTTTCTACATCATACTTGTGTTTACATAAATGGTGACCTAACACACACCACAACTTAGTCACAACTTAATCACAACTTCTACACAACCAATCTACTTCACACCTATTTTCTTCTCACCTAACTTCTTCACACCAATCTTCTTCACATCAATCTACTTCACACCTATTTTCTTCACAACTACACTACTTCACTACTAATCAACTTCTTCTTCCTACACAACTTCTATTTCTTCTAAACTACTTATTACAAGCACAACACAACTTCACAAATAATATATATACACTATGCACAACTAGTCTTCAATACTTCTTGAACTTAGTTATAGAAGGACTGTTCTTCTTTTGCACTTTGGATGAGGATGGATGAGAAGGGATTGAATCACTTGAAACAAGAATTAGTATTCTAATGATCAAAGGGTTTTGGAGGATGTTTAGAGAGTTTGAGATCTGAAAATTTCGTGCAAAAGGTGGGTCAAAAATTCCAGATTTACGATGCTATTTATAGGGGAAAAATTCTGACAGTTTCTGACAAAGGAGCCTGGCCGGTCCCTTAAATCATGGCCGGTCCCCTTAATTTTAAGGGGACCGCCCCTTATAAATAAGGGGGCCACCCAGCTGTAACGGCCATAAAACTTGTCATTTAGTGGGGAAAGTTTATTTGGTGAAAAACTAACTGATTTTGGTTAAAAATTTGAATTCATATATTTAGTATGATTAAAACATTTTTCTTTATTACCAAAAGTGTTTTTCAAAAATATATAATATGTTTATATAATTAAATAAACTTTGTATTAATTAATTAAATACCCCTTTGATCATGAGATGTATTAAGCACTTGTTTATCCATACCTTAAGTGATTAAGTTGGATATAATGATATAAACTAGCTTAATACTTGTTTACGTAGTAATCTTACGTTTGATGATTTTACATTTTTTGATCGTCAAAACATAGAGATATCGAAAAATATAAATAACGTTTTTATACATTATTTATGTCAACAATCTCCCCCTTTTTGATGATTAAAAAATCTAAACTCATTAAGTGAAAATTTAGTTTATATACAAGTATTATTGTGAGTTTATAGCAATTCTCCCCCTTTTTGTTAGCATGAAAAAGGTTATCCCGATTTTAATGGAGCTCCCCCTTGATGTATACTCCCTCTCGTTTTGAGGTCATAATCAAGATATGGAATGCTTGCAAAAAATATTTAGAACAAACAATATTATATATGCATGCAACAATTATATATAAAGATAAGGCAAGCAACATAAGCATGGAAGAAAACACTTCATTAAAGAGATAAAAACACAAACATTATACATTCAAGATGTATGATCAATACAACAATGCAACTAATACAACTAATAACCCAAAACTCTAATAGAAATGTTTTTCCTAGAGCTTGTCATCAAAATGGTTTAAACAAAGTTATTCACAACTGTGAGTCATGCTTAGTTTGGGAGGAGTAATGTTGTAGGTGGAGATGATGGAGTTGATGGAGGTGGAGTTGTGGTGGATGTTGGTGGTGGAGGAGTGGACGTTGTTGGTTGAGGTTGAGGAATCAAGCTTTCAACATATGAAAACATGTAATGGATTTCATCTCTTAATCCAACGATGATGGTGCGGTTATGGATGCAACAAAGACAAGTATCACCATGAGCTTCAAGTAAGCTCCATGGGATGGGATTGTAGGTAGGTGGATTGAGTGGTGATGGTGAAAATTGTGCATCAAGAGGTGTGATGGGTGATAATGAAAGTGTTATGTCTAAGGTTGCATTTTCAAGAGGTGATGGTGGTGGAATTCTTGGTGGAGGTGATAGGTGAGTGTTGATGTAGTCATTGATGGAGGATGATGATGGTATGGAAGAGGTGGAGGTTCCATGTGTTAATGGTGTTTTAGATGGTGCATTTGGAGCACAAGAAGATGAGCATTGAGGTGGTGGTGATGGAGTGGTATTGTCTTCATTTGTGAGATCAATAAAGAGTTGTTTTGGTGGAATGATAAAAAGTTTTTGTTTCTTGGCATTGTTAGAGGTGGTGGTTTTTGGTGATGACATGATGGATTTGTTGAGGTTGATGATGATAAGGAAGTGTGGATGAAGGTGGAATGGGATATATAGCATGAAATCATGATTAGAAATGGTATTAATTTGAAATTGCATTGTTGGATTCCAAAATCAGTTTAGTTTTTTAAGGGAAATGGCAGCTGGGGCTAGCAAAAGAGGTCACAAGTTGCAAAAGAAAACAGTGTAAAAACTGTTCTAGATGGCCAGTCCCCATAAATGGAGGCCGGTCCCCTTAAATTTAAGGGGGCCGCCCCTTATGAATTAAGGGGGCCGCCCATCTGACGACCCAGAAATCAAAATTTTTTCAAAATTTTTTCTGGAAAAATGTTATATTCTGTTTTGATTTTGCAGCAAGCTCTATTTGAACATTTCACATTTGTTTTGGTCTATTAGGAAGCATATATATATATATATATATATATATATATATATATATATATATATATATATATATATATATATATATATATATATATATAATTCTATACAAGTCATGCAAGCATAGATTAAAATCAAGTATAAAAACATGCATACATGTAGAGCAAATAATAATAAGAAGAAAATGGCAATATGGTTCAAATATGTCTAGAAACAAAGCAACAAATAGCACATAAGTAACATATTACAAATTGTTTAAGTGGAAAAATAAAACCAATTTCATAGACAACATCACTACTATTTCTTTCCTAGCACCTCATCAGCAGCAGTGGTAAGTGACTATAAGTCCTCCTCATCGTCATCCCTTGGAAAAGAGAACGAAACAAGAATGCTAGGACAATTAGATTTAAACTTACGGGTTTTGCGAATTTGAGGAAGAACGAGAGGTCGGAGGGTTGGATAGATAGATTGATAAATACTATCATCAAGATCGGGATAGTTTTCAATGACATGCTTGTGCAGACGAGTGAGAAACATACCATATGGAAGAATAGCTTTAGGATTTGCTCTTGCACATTCAATACGTTTGATAAAGAAGTAAGCCAAATTGTAAGGTTGCTCGGCAACAATACAATACAACATATGAGCGAGACAAGTCGGGAGATGGTCTGAGTGTCCGTCAGAACCAAACGCATTCTCTCGAACTAGTTCTTCCCAATACTCCATGTCGGGCCTTAATTCTTCACGAAGAATTTGATTTTTAGGATTTGAGACATGTTTGGGTATGATGCTTTGGGTGGAAGTTTCACATTCCAACCCGAGCATTTGACGAATATCTTCGGGAGATGGAATTTCGGAGATATAAGGACCATGAGTAGGTCGAGAACGTTGGAGAGCGCAAAGATCCCATTCATTTGTGAATACGGATTGACCGGAAAAAGGAATTCGAAGGATTTGACCAAATTGTGCAAGAGTGAGAGTAATAAATTCATGTGGATCATGAATGAAATGAAGATGGAACCAAATTCATCGGTTTGAACCGTGACTTGGCTATAGAAGTCAAGAATGAAGCGAGGAATGATGGGTTCACTAATTTGGAAGAGACATTCAAAATGGATATTGGTGAATGAGCTTTCGATGAAATCGGATTGATAGTAAGCTTGATCTACGACTCGAGCTTCATGAATGTTTCTATCTTCTATTTGACGATAGATACGTGCAATGGAGGGAGAGGTAGTGGGAAGTTGAGAGACTTTGGGAATGTAGTTTTTGGTTAAGGAAATATCTCCGGTAGTTGCTTTTGGCATTTTCACCTAAACACAACAACAATACAAAAGACCAAAATAAATATAAAGAAGAATAAAAAATGTATATATTTTTAAGACTGATGTTGGAACGTAAACATACTTCGACTCTAAAACGATAATCCTAGGAAGTAGTTTACCATGTTCCTTAATATTATTTTTAACTCGTTCTAGATATATTTTACGATGTTTAGTAAGTAGTTAAGGACAAATCCAAACGCCCTTTTAAACATCTTAATATATCATGAAATTTACTAGATTTACATTAGGTTGTAAAACTAGCCATTTCTTACGAGTTTCTTATGCATGTGATTAGTTTTCGAAAAAGGTAGTTTATATTTTGACTAAAAAATGTCATGTTTCGAACTAAACTAAACGCTTCCTTAATTAGACACTTACACTACAAGTATGTCAAAATATATATGAATTATATATCTTGACAAGTCCGAATTACAAGTTTTAGGTTTATAATCTTGACAACGTCTTATAAAAATTATAATGACTTAATATCGACATTATTTGGACATAATCCAAACACCCTCTTATCGTGTACAAAAATATTTTTACTTAGTCGAAAAATATAATTATATGTTTTACAAGTTATAAAAATATAATGTGATTAGTTTTAACAAGTTTTTATAGCATTATTCAACAATATGTTTTCCAACAAATTTTGAAAAGGAGTGTATGAAATTTTTCAAAAATTTTCGGCAAGAGGGTTTATAATCACTAGTTTCTAGTGTTAATTAAGCATCCTAATCCTAAGGGAAGCATTTAGTTATGGAGATTTTAGACCCAATTCGAAAGAAATTATGAATTTGAAAAAATTAATACAACATGCATAATCTTGAGTTTGGCCAAATTAGATGGAATTAGATGAAATGTGTTATGAAAAACTTACAATATGTAATGGTGATTGTGTTAGATGAATTTGCCCTTTTGCGAATTAACCCGAATTATGTGATTTGGAAGTGGTTTTAGGTGTTTTGGGGTTTGGTTTTTCGTCACAGCAGTAGCAGAAGGAATGGGTGTTGAAAAAGTGGAGTGTTTGGCAAAAGAAACAAGAGGAAAATCGTATTGGAGCAATCAGATGGCCGGCCCCCTTAAACATTAAGGGGGCCGCCCTTTATATGGCTGCCGGTCCCCTTAAACATTAAGGGGGCCGCCCTCCAAAAATTGATTTTTCATGGTTTTGGTTTCTGGAAAGAACAAGAAAATATTTGTATATATATATTAGATTTATATTTAATCAAAAATTCGTTGGAGAGAATTCGCACGAAAGGAATTACTTGACACTTTTACTTGACATTTCGTCAATTAAGATTTCTTGATCATTTCGGATGAAATTTATCAAGTTGTCAAGTGGACGAGAGAGTTGTGGAAGGCTTATAAGTATATATATATATATATATATATATATATATATATATATATATATATATATATATATATATATATATATATATATATATATATATATATATATATATATATATATATATATATATACGTATATAGTATGGGTTTATAAGACGAGAATATAGGAGGGAGACGTATGCAACGGAAGCCGGGAGTTTGTTTCATCCATAGATTTTTCGACTCATCTCTCTACATCAGCATGAGTGTCGTTCAACATTGAAGTTCAATAAGGCAAAAGGGGGAAAAGAAAAAGTTCGTAAACGAACAATTTCTAGTTCTAGAAAATCAACAAGTGAATTTTCTAGGTTATAAGATCCTAGATATAGCTAAGTATATATATATATGTATATATATATATATATATTTAGATATAATATAAATAGATAAGTATATATATATATATATATATGTATAGATATAAAATCTAGAGAAAACAATAAGTCAAACAAAATCGCATAAAAACTAGAGACTACACTAAGCATGCATTTCTAGACAAGGAAATAAAAGGAAATGTGTACCTTTCGTCTTTAATGTGTTTATCTTCAAAGTCTTCAAGGAATTGTACGAGCTAGAGGTGACAACCAAAATTTCCAAGTTTGTATGGCGAATTTTCTACATCGGTCCCCATTGTCTCAATTGACCAAAGTTAGTCGATCCGAACATGTTTTGTACTTGACTTGGGTGCATATATGGTGGAAACATTCCCCACGGATTGAAGTTCCACATTTGTTGATTATTGTTAAAGTTTCGTCTATTTTGATTTATTCTTGGTTGAGGTGTTTTAGATCTAGGGTAATAATTATTTGGTTTCCTAGGTAGTGGAGTTTTAGATCTTGTTTTAGGTTCAGACGATCCTACATCGGTTTTTAAATATGGTTTATAAAATGGTTTTATTTGTTCATCACTAGTGAGAGGTATTTTCTTATCATTTATGAGTATATACTTAGGATTAGATTTTAGAGGTTTTAGTTCATTGAGTTCACTTTCAAATTTGACATTTTTAATATCACTTGATGAGGCTTCGGTTGAGTTAAATCCTAAACCGGTTTTATCTCCGGATGCTCTTTGAATACTTATTATTTTACCTAGTGATTGACTACTATTTTCAAATTTATCAAGTTTGCGAATTTCTTCCTTGAGTATTTTGTTTTCATCTTTAAGCTCTTGACATGATTTACATTCTTCAAAAATCTCCTTACCTTTTTCAAGTTGATGTATTTTAGTTTTTAGTTCAATTACTTCATTTTTCAATTGGTTGTTTATGTATTTTAGTGATTTGTTTTTAGCCATTACTTGTTGTCCTAGTTTGCATAATCTATTATATTCACTATCTAAATCTTTTTCATCTAATGATAAATTTTCATAACTAAAGTATTCGGTTTCGGAACGTATCTCACTTAATGTCTTAGCCACGAGACACTTTTCTTCCATTGTGGTTTCTTTCTCATCTTCATCGCTATCACTCCAAGCTCCTCCAACAAATGCTCTTTGATTTTGATCTCTCGTCATCATTGGACATTTTCCAATGAGGTGATTCGGATCACCACACTTGAAGAACTTTCTCTCATTCTTGCTATATTTATCATCTTTATTCTTTTGAGGTGCTCTCCTTTCATCGTGTGGTTGTCTAACGAATCTTCCTCGCCTTTTGAAGAATTTCTTGAAATCTCTTACGGCCATGGCATATTCTTCGTCATCACTTTCGGAAGATGAGCTATCTTCGTTGTTGGATTCCTTTCTAGCTTTCAAGGCAATTGACTTGCTTTGCTCTCGTTTTCCTTTAACCATTTCGGTGTCCTTCTTTATAATTGCTTCGTAGACTTTCAAATTTCTAATTAATTCATCAAGTTGCAACGTTGACAAATTCTTTGATTCTTCAATAGCCGTCACTTTAGCTCGCCATTTTAGGTGAAGAGCTCTAAGAAACTTCCTAACAAAATTCTTACTAGAAAAATTCTCATCAAGTGCTTTTAAACTTGTGATGATAGTGTTAAATCAAGCGAAAGCATTATCAATTGATTCCTCTTCCGGAATCATGAATTGCTTATATTGTTGAACAAGTAGATCTATTTTATTATCTTTGACTTAATTGTTACCTTGGTGAATTATTAATAAAGAATTCCAAATTTCTTTTGCGGTTTCACACATAAAGATCCTTTCGTACTCTTTACGTGGTAGCGCATTATAAATAACCATTTTTGCTTCATTATTCTTAGCAAGTTTTCTTTTTAAATCATCATTTTGTTTTTCAAAAGGTACGATTTCATCTTTCTTTGTTTCGGGGTTATTTTGAATAGGTAAAAAATCACCATTGGTAATAACATGCCAAAGATTTAGATCCTTTGATTTCACATAAGTTTCGAATCGATTTTTCCAATATAAAAATCCATCACTTTCAAATAGTGGTGGTCTTTGCATAGATTGCCCTTCTAAATATTTTTCAGATTCCATAGATCGTTACAAGTTTTAAAATACAATATATTTTAAAGATCTTGCAAGACGTGGCTCCTGATACCAATTGTGGAAAACTAGAAGGGGGGTTGAATAGTTTTATATCCGTTTTAAAATTTATAAAAACAAGTTTGTTTTAAAACACTTCGATTCTAGTTTATGTGATTTCAATACTTGTACTATTTGAACAATTTTATAGTAACTAACTAACCAAGCTAATATTGTATAAGTAAATGAGTAAGTAATGAGAAGAGTTGGAAAGATCAAACCACAACACAAGGATTTATAGTGGTTCGGCTACAAGGTCACCTTCCTTGTTCCTACTCCACTCCCCGAGTCACCTACTCGAGAGTTTTCTTCACTATGTCAACAAACTCCCTTATGGCGGAGAAAACCTTACACACCAATATACACACCACAACTTAGTCACAACTTCTACACAACCAATCTACTTCACACCTATTTTCTTCACACCTATCTTCTTCACACCAATCTTCTTCACACCAATCTACTTCACACCTATTTTCTTCACAACTACACTACTTCACTACTAATCAACTTCTTCTTCCTACACAACTTCTATTTCTTCTAAACTACTTATTACAAGCACAACACAACTTCATAAATAATATATATACACTATGCACAACTAGTCTTCAATACTTCTTGAACTTAGTTGTAGAAGGAGTGTTCTTCTTTTGCACTTTGGATAAGGATGGATGAGAAGGGATGGAATCACTTGAAACAAGAATTAGTATTCTAATGATCAAAGGGTTTTGGAGGATGTTTAGAGAGTTTGAGATCTGAAAATTTCGTGCAAAAGGTGGGTCAAAATTCCAGATTTAAGATGCTATTTATAGGAGAAAAATTCTGACAGTTTCTGACACCGGAGCCTGGCCGGTCCCCTTAAATCATGGCCGGTCCCCTTAATTTTAAAGGGACCGCCCCTTATAATTAAGGGGGCCGCCCAGCTGTAACCGCCAGAAAACTTGTCATTTAGTGGGGAAAGTTTATTTGGTGAAAAACTAACTAATTTTGGTTAAAAATTTGAATTCAAATATTTAGTATGATTAAAACATTTTTCTTTATTACCAAAAGTGTTTTTCAAAAATATGTAATATGTTTATATAATTAAATAAACTTTGTATTAATTAATTAAATACCCCTTTGATCATGAGATGTATTAAGCACTTGTTTATCCATACCTTAAGTGATTAAGTTGGATATAATGATATAAACTAGCTTAATACTTGTTTACGTAGTAATCTTACGTTTGATGATTTTACATTTTTTGATCGTCAAAACATAGAGATATCGAAAAATATAAATAACGTTTTTATACATTATTTATGTCAACAAACAGGATGAAAATACGCATCAGGTTTTTGGCGCTGCTGCCGGGGAGCAGTTTAGTTGACTGATTTAAGGTATGTTTATGTTTGACCTATTTATGAGACGGATATGCCTGACCATTGATGACTCAGGTTCGTAATTCGTTCTATCGTATTACAATTTAGTACATATAAAAAAGTTTCACCCAATATTCTCTAGCAATGACGCAGCCAGTCATTAAACTACATCGTAGTTTCTTATAAAAGAACGTATTATTCAGATCTTGAATTTAAGTTGTGACGTAACTCTTTACCTCGCTACGCCGTAACTATGACCTAGTATAAATATGAACTACGGTTTCCATACGCAATAAACCAACATACGTAACCCTTCTAAGTTCCTGATACAGCTGCTTTTGTCGTTTCAACTCCCTTTGAGCAAAGGACTGCACCAGCCGCATTGCTAGATTGTTGAAAAAACAAAAGGAACTGTATGGGAACTCAGAATGTAAAGGTATGTTGAAACCAACATACGTAACCCTTCTAAGTTCCCGCTACAGCTCCTTTTATCGTTTCAACTCCCTTTGAGCAAAGGACTGCACCAGCCGCATTGCTAGATTGTTGAAAAAATAAAAGGAACTATATGAGAACTGAGAATGGAAAGGTATGTTGAAATTCCAGACTCATTTAGATCATAAAAAAGAATGGAATGCAAACAGAGTGATACAAACAATCTAGAAATGTTAAGTAAAGAATAGAGTCTAAGTAACATCACTCATCTTGAATGCGATGATGAAGGAGTGTGGCCTGTCATGAACAATACACACTATATCATCATCGCATTGAAGACGTCTCAATGATCAGGCCAGATCTATCTAAAGTTGCAGAAAGGTTCCATTGCTTTGTTTTTTGGACACCGTTTAATAACGGTAGTAGAGGTTTTCCAAATTAAGTAATGGAACCGTTCTACAACTTTAGATAGATTTGCCCTAATATTGAGCTTTAAGTTATTAGAAAACAGATTCTTACTATCATTTATATTGCTCCCTTAGATGTGACGAACATACATATTAATTATGCAGATTCTACGACATTAGAGAGCTAATCGTGCATGAATGAAATCATATTAAACTTATAATAACAATGCAATGAACTAACATCCTTTCTACCCTAGCCAACAACAACATATCATTCAGCCTTGAATCTGTAACCTACCAACATCCACCACTTTTCTTCCTTATTCTTTCAATATAAATGCAACATAATTCTTATACCAGATATGTAAAGTTATGTTGAAATTCCAGACTCAAAGTTTTACAAACTCACTTCCTACATATCAAAAATACATCATACATATATATAAAGCAAACAGAGTGATACAAATAATCTACAAATGTTGAGTAAAGAATAGAGTCTAAGTAACATCACTCATCTTGAATGCGATAATGAAGGAGTATAGCCTGTCATGAACAATACACACTATATCATTATCGCATTGAAGACGTCTTAATGATCAGGCCAGATCTATCTAACGATGTAGATGGATTCCATCGCTTTAATTAGACCTCGTTTTCTAACGTTTGGTGTTTGATCTTGATTACCAGTTTTGGTTCTTTCAATAATCAAGATTAAACATCGTTAGAAAATGGGGTCCAATTAAAGCGATGGAACCCATCTACATCGTTAGATAGATCTGCCCTGATAATTGAGCTTTAAGTTCTTAGCAACCAAATTCTTACTATCATTTATATTGCTCACTTAAATGTGACGAACATACATATTAGTTATGTAGGTCCTACGATATTAGAGAGCTAATCATGAATCAATGAAATCATATTAAATTTATATCAACAATGCAATGAAAATATTTTCATTGTAACTAAATACATGAAAAAACTCTTTAAGTTCTTGATATGTTTATTGTACTTCAACCTAATCCTAAGATAAAATATTTTCATTGTTTTTGTATTTTGGCAAAGAGCAAAGATGAATCAGTAATGGATGAAACACCAGAACAAGTTTATGTTCATACTTGAAAGTGGTGTCTTTTCATCCATCACTGATACTTCTTCCATCTTTGATACTTGGATGTTTTAGCCTAAATATTCACACACACATCCGCCACTTTTTTTCCTTATAATCTCAATACAAATGCAACATAATTCTTATAACAGATAGTCAACCTAAGCCTAAGATAAAATAGCCCTAAGGGAATGCCAACTCCCAAAAACAGCTATAAACCCTAACAATAAAAAACACGATATACAGATACATATTGTGTTCATACTTGAAAGTGGTGTCGATTCACCCATCCTTGACAAAGAACAAAGATGAATCAATAATGGATGAACAACACCAGAACAAGTTATGTTCATACTTGAAAGTGGTGTCGGTTCACCCATCCTTGATACTTCTGCCATCTTTGATACTTGGATGTTTTAGCCTAAATATTCGCACTAAAACTAAAAAACAACCATAAACCCTAACAATAAAAAACACAAATATACAGATCATACATAAACCCTAACACTAAATAACACTAATTAAATAAACACAAACAATGAAATAATCAGATAAACAAAAAAAACAACTAAATAATCAGATAAACCAAAACATCTGTCAAACTTAGGGTCAATATAGAAGCGATCTAAGTATGTTACCATATGCTTCCGATCTAAGTATATTAGGGTGTAGTAGTAAGAGAGAGAAAGAAAGAACAAGGCATGAAGCTGTGTGTGAGTGTGAGATAGAGTATTAAGTATATGTTAGAGTGTGTGAAGTGTGTTTGATAAGCTTTGTAAATATTATATATTATAAGTGATGTGTGTTTGATAAGCTTTGCATATGTTATATATTACTAGCAGGGCATACGCGCGTTGCGGCGGGAGGTACCCTGTAATTAAAGTTTTGGCGAACGCTCTATTACTAGTAATATTTATTTACGATGAAAATTACTTTACAGATATCGAAAATATTTTTTGATGCATGATAAACTGTTGAAGTTATGAGAAAATGATATATTATCCGAGTGACCAAGTCCACTTATAAAAAAAACTATGCATAAAATGTCTTACAAATTTTATGAAGAGAGTGTTTAGCAGCTTGATTTGTTTGTACATTGTGGTTTATAAATGATACTTTTAATTGAAAAGGTGTTTTAAATGTTATATATATTAATTATAACTGTTGACCAGTCAATGTGTGTAGGTGCTAATGCTTAAATTGATTGTACATATAGCTTAATTTGTTGTATTTACTTAAAATGTATAAATGAAAATCTTAAAAAATTGGAAGAGAGAGAGTCAAAGATGCATTATAAGATGTATAGATAAGTTTAAAATGATTAAAAGTATAAAAACTAAAAGTATTAAAAGTTTAAAAACATAAAGTATTAAAGGTACGTACATTTGTATTTTAGTGTATTTTGTATTTAAAAAATGGCCCAAAGAGTACATATGGTAAGATGCAAGGTTTTCAAGATCGGGATCAGATCCTACCCAGGATCGTTTTCGTCTTTGCAAGATCGTGATCGTATGACCGGATCGGGATCGTAAGATCCTACTAGCTATAATGTCATTTTCTTAATAGTTTTTGTAATATATAATACAAATTAACAAATTATTATATGTCAGAGACACAAAATTATATGAATGTTTCATCGAAATGTTGTCCTAAATTATGGTTATGAAATGTTATTGTTTAGGTTGAATTTTATTTTAGTTTAGGTCTACTCATTAGATTCATATCTAGTAAGATTTTTTATTTCTTTTTATAGGTTTTCTTTAGTCTAGCTATCTTTCTTCTTGTTTCTGATTGTTAGCAGTCTCGATGAATAACCGTAACATTGATCGTTTGGTTCCTCAGCTCGATGCATGAGAATGGCCCTTTTTATTAATTACTCGGATTCCGACGAGGACGTAGGTGATGGTGATGTTATTGATGAGGTAAAGGAGAGAAGAGGAAGTTGATCATGTTACGTATGTTGACAGTAGGACAAGAATTGAAAACGACAGTCTCGCTCTTTAACATGCAGTTTCCTTGTAAAATCGGATACATGAACTTGCATGCCTACCTTAACTCATTAGTACTTGTTTGAGTCAAATGCGTGTATTGAGTCACAATAAATGTTTTGCAGGATTTTTAGGATGAAAACATATTTTATATTACTTACAAGCTCGAAAACTCAACAATAACTCGAGTCGAACTTGTATAAGGTTAAGCTCAACTCATTAAACATTTCGGCGAGTTCATTTTATAGGTTTTCAATCTCCAAAATTTTAATA
>JARVZY010009494.1:0-29191 GCA_030686995.1 Artemisia argyi
ACGTTTTATTGGAAAATGCATACTTTAGTTTTGGGACATGTTTTTTCTTCTTTTAGGAATTAGGCTTCTCTAGTTGAGCTTCATCGTGTTGAGTGTAATGCAATGAGAGTTTACAAACTAGAAAGACTAATGATAATTTAAAAAGGTTCAAATTTGGCTGCTGCAATTGTCAGTTTACACAGGGCATCACCTTGTTTTGCTATACTATGTCTTGTGACAGTTGTAATAGTTCTAACTTCTTTAGGAAAGATTTAATTTTACTGATTAGAAGTTTTTGTTCATTATGTTTATTTTGAAACTGTCTTACGGTTCAAGATAGTTTATTATTTTAGCTTGTGCTAGATAGAAGTATCTGCTTGTATGTAGCTTGCTTCTGAACCTGCACATTGTTTTAATCTCAAATGATTCTGAAGCTGCACATTGTTTTAATCTCAAATGATTCTGAAGCTGCACATCGTTCATTCGTTTGTAGCCTTTAAAATAACATTTGTATCATGTACAGTCCCACTTATGATTCTGATCATGGTATATTCTTTGTCATCAGTTTTCAGAATGAATGCCAAACAAGTTCTTGAATAGAAACAAAGTTCTTGATATACTGCATTTGTTTGTTAATTGTTTTAAACTGGTAGCAAATATGAATAGATTTATGTTATCTTGACAATGAAATGACAGACAAGGATAGTGAAATTTCTGTTTTCTCATGTAAATGGTGTCCACTGTGACATTGTATTTCATATAGAGATGATTGCAGTTTCTTGTGACAAAGCCATCTTGTTTAACTATTGCAGATAGTCTTCCTTAACCTTGTTATTTTATATTGCATCAACTCTTATCATGATTTTTTTGTTGCTTAGGAACCTACAAAACAGTATATGCAATAGATCTTATAAATGGAATTTGCTAATAGCAGAATTTGTTCTGTTAATGCAATGCCAAACACTCTCTACTGCACTAATGAGCCCATTTTATGAGCCCGTTAGAGTGAGTAGTGATAAGCGGTCTACTGCACTACAGAGTCTCTGTTCAGCATCTAAGGCACTAAAACTTAGGGGGTGTGATGGTGCTTATTTTAAATTGCTTGTCTGTCTTTGAAGCTTAATTGAGCTCTCCTGCAATTCTCTCAAGTGCAAAGCCTAAAACACGTTACTCGGCCATTAACTGTCTGTATTCTGATATGACCTACAAACTACTAGTGGGAAATCAAGAATCCAAATGAGTTTACTTTCAATATTGCATATGTTCTCGCAGGCCTGGTTTCTCCTCATTCGTAAACTGTTAATATTCTGATAAGGTCTTTAGAAGCTGATTTTTTGTTTCAATAATTAGGTTACATCACTTTTTTCACTGGAAGAAGGGAACACCTTTTGCTAATGACCATGGTATCTGCAACAGGTTGACTTGGTGGGAGCAAATTGATAGTGGCAAGCAGCTCACCAGCAACAGGAAGTTTCTTACTGTAGTACTTGTAGTGTTGTAAGTTTTCTCATTTTCGTTTGGTATTTCATCATGTTAATTTAGGTTAAAGTACATTAGTGCTTCCTCCATCCATTGTGGAGGTTAGGAAGTTATTTCTAAGGCACACCCAATCGGCACAATCAGTCATTGGTCATAACCAGTTTACTACGTTGAAGTTATTCAAACCTATAAAAAGAAATATACAAAACATAACCTTACTAAAATGAATAAAACTTTAAACAAGTAGTGTTCTACTCTAGTACAATCATAACCACCAGATTGTGATCATGGTACATTCTTTAGTCTGTCAATTTTGGTTAGTGGGGAGAGTGAAGCTGGTAAAACTGAAAGCACAAAACAGCTCATGTACTATCTTGCTTACATGTGAGGCAGAGCTTCTATGGATGAAAAAAGTGTTGAACAGAAAGTTCTATAGGTTTTTATCTTTCAAATAAAGTTCCAAGACAATTTGTTTTTTAAATGTCGTTTAATGATCTAACTATTCTTGTGCTTGCTTCGATGTTGTAGTCCAATCCTATTTTGGAAGCTTTCGGTAATGCGAAAACTGTCAGAAACAACAACTCAAGGTGGGGGATACATTCGTTTTACTATTACCTAGAAATTTTTGCATATTTTGTAGATTAATTATTGATATATGCATGTTGTTGTTGCTTCAGACTGCTATCAGATAGAAGGGATGGATGAAAGAAAAGAGTACATTGCTACAAGGAATGCAGTGGATGTTGTTGGGATCACCTCTGCAGAGCATGTACGTTTAAAGAAGCAATCTATCTAGAAAAAATAAAAAATAAAAAATAAAAAATAAAAACAAAAAGCGTGAACTGCTGCATCTTAGGTTTTCTGCTGTATTGTTATCTTGTCTACAGGTTGCAATTTTAAAGTTGTAGCTGCAATTCTTCATCTGGGGAACATAGAATTTGTAAAGGGAAAGGAAATGGACTCATCTACGCCCTAAGATGAAATCATGGTTCCAATTAAAAAACTGTTGTAGAACTGTTCACGTGAGTAATTTAAGCTATATACTTTGCTAGTTATTTCAAAGTAAGAAGCACAAGGTTTGATGTTTATGTGCTTATTTTCTACTCTATGTCGTGTTTCCTCCTACAGACTATATTTTTGGTTGATTAGGGTAATTAATCTCATATTTTCTTTGCTCATGTTTGAGATTTTTGAATCATTGCATGCTCCTGTGATGAGATTTTTGAATCAAGATATCCTTGATCTCATTGAAAAGGTTTGATGTTTATGTGCTTATTTTCTACTCTGTGTGGTGTTACCAACTACAGACTATATTATGTTATGTGTGTAGTTTTAGTTAATGGTAGGCAAGGTTACTGGTTTCGCTGATTATTTCGTGGAAGTTATATTAATTAGTGGATTGGATAGGCTGGTGGGATTAACTTAGGTTTAATTAGGAGGGCCAAATGATAGTGAGGTTGCTTCTTCCATAGGTTGTAATTGCCACCTGTTTACTAAAACGGGTTGATTCGGGTTGTGCTATATCTGACGGGTCACATGGGCTAAGCTTCAAGGTTAAACCAATGATCCATAGTAGTGATGATTTATGGAGCTGATAACTGGACATGGGGACCTTTTTTTGATCAAATTCGAATGTTTATAATCTCATATAAAAGTTTAGATTCTGCACGTCACTTTTTTGACTTTTCTGCAACTATGCAACTAGTTCAGATCATTATTATTTTGTCTGACTGAAAGTTTATTGCATTTGTAGGTTGACTAAAAGTTCAGTTGGATATAAGGGCGAGTTGGATGCAAGGGCTGTATGCAAGTACTGAGTTAAATACAAAGGTCGTTTGGTACCGATTTTTTATTTATTTATTTATTTTAATTCATTATTGAAGGTGGATGTGATTCAAGACACGATGTTAAACGAACGTTATGTTTTTCTCTTTTTGTGGTTTCATTTGTTTCTTTTGATTAGCGAGATACAAAAAATTATATGTTAAAAGAATCTTATGTTATGCAATCATAAGTACTATTTGATATATTTGTTGTTCAAATTCATCGGTTTCAATTTTTATCGCAGTTATATATTTTGTGAAATTGCTATATCGTTTTGAAATTATGTTTGAATAAGTGACCACCTTTTTGCTTTTGAGAGTAAATAGGTGGAGACCACCAGTTGGTCTCTAAATTTAATACGAAGTGACCAAACGTATCGTCACTGATGGGTGTTAACAGTAAGTTAACGGGTTCGTTATCTTTAACAAATCAGTGACCATTTTTATGACCATCGTTATCGGGTCACTATATATCAATTCAGTGACCACCTTCGACTCTTAGTGACCAATATTAGTGACCGAATGTATCGTCACAAATATAGTGACCACCATATTACAATCACTGGTTAGAGACGGATTTTAATTTTTGCTCTCTAATAAAAATAGTGACGGAGCTATAGTGAGGAAAAGTGACCACCCAGGTTTTGGTCACTAATCAGTGTTAGTGACCAATTCTATACAGATAGTGGAAATATTCGTCTTGTCATTAAATCCAGTTTTTCTTGTAGTGTCATGTGTGCCTCCATATCAGAGGATATTGATCTATACATTTCAAACCTTTTTTTAGTTAACAAAAGTTAATAAAGTCGATAACAAGCCCCAAGCATATATACTCACTAGATTCTTCAAAATATCAACGTGTATAGTCGTGTAATGAAAACTTTGTTAGATACGCTTGATTCTTTTAAGCGACTAAAATAAGATAAATTTAGCGGCCTGTGTATTATACGGGTTTTAAACTAATTATCTTAACTACTTATAAACCATAAGTAAAAAACTCTTTTCTTAATCTTTTAATTTTATTTTATATCTATTCTACCCTTGAAAACTTTATTTGAAAAAGATATATTAGTTAAGAAAAATCTTGCTGTGAAAGCTATGGAATCATTAGAACTTTAGTCAAAAAATTTAAATGATATTTCAATTATTTTCCATAATTAGTATGATAAAAAAAAAAAAAAAAAAAAAAAAAAAAAAAAAAAAAAAAACATCTATATGTATCCAAAATTAAGTGATAATTTTTTTTTTTTGGAACGGTTTTTTCGGAGAAATCTTTGACCAATTCGAAACCCGGTGGGGGGAAAACCTTCAACTTAAGCCGCCCGAAGGCACGACACTTAATTTGAAGTAAACCCTGCCTTCTCCAGATTCGAACCCTAGTGGGTTGAAACCTTCATTGAAGGACTTTGAAAGCCTAGTATCAACAGACCCTGTGATCAATGAGGACTTCCCGGATGGTCACCCATCCGGTACTACTCTCTTAGTGGCACACTTAACAAGTTAAGTGTTTACCACTAGACCACATGGTTGTTGATAATTAGTTCATTTAAATGGAAAATATTAATAAATAAAAAAATAGTACTATTTTCTTTAATGATAGTTTATCACTTTACTTTTGCTTTACGAACATATCAACGGGTTACACACATCTTATATAAAAAGATATATATGCTTATTGGAGGTTTCAAAAGTATTTAAATGAGTACCTATACATAGCAACGAGATTTTATAGCGGCAAACAGCTATAATTACACAAAACACTAACCAAAATATGAATATAATTATCTGTCGTTATAAATCTTATTGTTATGCGCGGATACTCGTCTAGTATATTATATGAAACAAAAAGTGCTTAGAGGTCTATTCTTATCGTTTTCTTGTAATCTGCCACAAATTAGGCTAACCAGCTGGATTAGATATAGACTTTCTATATAAGTAAAGTACAAAAAGAATTTGTTTTGTATCCATCCATAGAAAGTATACTCATTCACACTAATCATTATTAAGCAATAGTTACTACATTAATATCCTTTTAACTAATTAACAGTGGTCCTAGATATCCAGACACATTAATTACTTTTCTAATAGTACATACATTCAATTCCAATAAAAGTCACCCATGGATCCGGTTCTTCTGTCTCTTTGCCTGAAAAAGATGTCGAACACTATCTTCTTCCGCCATGTGCCACTCCATCATCCCATTAAAATGGATACCATTGCTTGATGTAGTATCACCCAAAAATGAGACATCCGTGAAACTATCACCTAGTAAGCCATGACCACATGGTGGCTTAGTCTTACGTCGACCAGCCCCTATTGGCACGTTCCGAAGGGCGCCACCAGCTGTCCAATACCTTTGACACCCTTTACAAAAGTGTCTTGGCTGATTAACATTGTAGTTGTTGAAGTAGCAAAATTTTGTATCCATGCTTTTGCACCTAGGGCATGGTATAATCTTGTCTGGCCTCTTATTCGCTAGGGTTTGATCATCCTCATCGTTGACTTCTGATTTGTTTAAGGGCTCTTCTTTCGGTTCTCTCATAGGTTTTACGTTAATTACCTTGCCAAATAACTTGATATCAGTCGAGTCGTGACCATTATGCACATCCGCCATAATTAATAAAGAGAGTACCAACTAATACAACAATGAACAAGCAATTAAAAAGAAAGAGATATAAGAGTCTTTAAGAATATGCAGAATGACTGGAACTCTCATGTTTGTTGTTACATAAAGAAAGAAAGTTATATTTGGTTGGATGAAGGAAGTTTGTGAGCATATATATAACTAGAGATATTGAGAGAGAGAGATAGTTGGGAATATGAAAGCAAAAAGGGAATGAAAGTAAATAAAAAGCACTTGGTGGTTTTGTGTACACTTTAAACACATATTTGTGTGTGCTTTTTATCAAGAAAAGGAGAAAAAGATAACAAAGACCATATTTAGAGCAACCAAGAAACTATAGAAAGAAAAAAATGAACCTTTTTTATGCACTCATGGGTCCAGGGCTGTAATCTTCTTTGTGAAGGTGTCTCGTTGGTAGGGTCGTTTTGACAAACACATAGCTAGGTTGCGTACAAATTTATTTCAATGTAAAGCATAAAAAAGATTATAAAGGGATAAAGTTTAAACGCCTTTTCAATTGAAAAATTCTATTCCAAATCCACTTGCTTTATTACATTATCACCATTAAATTATGCAAGAAATACCCATTTCTAAAAGGCAAAAAGATCATATATATGACTCACGCTAGTTTTTGACCTATGTCATTTCTATAACACAAACAGTAAAATATGTTTTCTGATTATAACATGTTATAGGCTTTTGTATAACAAAAACAGTAAAATATGTTTTCTGATTATAACATGTTATAGGCTTTTGTGTCTCAATTTTTTTTCTCAATTCTTTATAAAATACACGCTTTAAACTAAAATTCAAATCTTTTATATAATATGAGAACTCACTTTTGGCCAAATCGAGGGACTCGATTAACCAATGGGAGGGCTCCATTTTGAAATCGAGCCCTCTCATTGGTTAATTGGTTTTCCAATCGAGAAAATGTCGCTACGCCAAAAGTGTTTTTTGAGGGGCCTCCCTAAACATAGACGTGTCAAAAACGCGAATAAAAAAACCTTTTGGAACCGGGTGTGTTTTCTGAAACTTTGGTGTCGTGGGGTCTCTGGCAGTATGAGAGGCACGTTCTAGAATGTTTTAAAAACGATGGTTATCCTCTCCGATATCTTTTCTATATTTGAATTACGCGTTATTTTTTGGCCCACGGTTGCGAAACCCTAATCCTGAGCCTATATATAGTCGCTCAATGTGGGTGCTCATCGTTCATCGGTCTTGTAATCGTTTTGCGTTCGTTCTTTTATTGCAGGCAAAACCATGTTCATGATTTCGGTTTCTGATTCTGCTGCCGTATCTGGTGAGTGCAAACATTTGAGTTGCATTTGGTATTGATTATTTGTTCATGTATAAGTTTTGTTTCATTTTCGCAGAGTTTAATGTCAAGGTTTTAGATCCAGAAAATGATCCTAAATTATGTTTAGGGTTTATGATACAAGATTTGAGGTAACAAGCTAATTATAAATTTATTTAAAACACTATTATGTTGATCTTTTTGTTGTTGATTTATATAGATGATGTGTGCTTATTCACACATCTTTTTTAGACCTTAAATCAGACCAAAAATACCAAATACTAACCAAATATGCCAAGAGAATGTGTGTTCTTCTATTTGTGTATGTGCAGGTACGGATATGTGAAAAATGGACAAAAACAAAGCAAAACTGACAAAAACGAACACGATAATGGAAAAAGGTCAAAAGCCGGAGCCGGGGAAGCTTAATTATCAAAGGAAGCTCAAAATGTCAAAATAAGTCCTCGAATATTCATAAAGTTATATGAAAGACCCTTGGAAGAAGTTTAAAGAGTTTGGCAGAATCAATCCTCTAAGTTTTACAAATTGGCAAAACTGGTCCCTTGGAGAAATATTCGAAGAAAAGTCAAAAGAGGTCCTCCATGATTCAGAAATAGTCAAGAAAAGCCCTTGGAAAAGTACTATTGAGATTTGACAGCTTTCGTCCCTATAAATTCAGAATTACAATATTGGTCCTTGTCAATTTAAACTAACTCTAAAATCTTAAATACCAAATGGATCCTAATATTTCCTAAGCCCAAGCAAATAACCAGCCCACCTCCCTTTTTCATAACCCGATTCACCCAACATATAATACCCGGTCAACCATTAATCTACGGTCAACATAAACAATAAAAACCACCCAAGTCTTTCTCGCCCCCCAAATTTTACCCAAACCCAGTTTTTACTACTGTTCATGAACCTTAAAAATCACCACACACTCCAATTACCTTGTACAATAAATAATTACCCAATCATTGGGTGTTTCTAGAACCTGACAGCAAGGACAGAGCATGACACGCTGGCTATCCGTGTGAAAATGCGTGTCCAAATCATTGGGAAATTAATCCAACGGCCAAGAGTGGATGGAATTATCTAGAAGTCAATCCAAGGGATTAGAAAGCTCCAAAGAAACACAGATGGATGTGGATTGCCAACCTGTAATATGAAGGACCTCACCCCAGCTCACCTATATAAACCCCATCCTCACCAACGATTTAAAGTAGTAGATAATAGGAGTAGGAGTAGTGTAGGAATTAAGAGTAATGTAGGTTTAAATTTCTGTCATTGTACTAAGCTTCTGAATGTAATTTGCTTTTCAAATTAATAAAAGTTTAGTTGTATTCATAATTTTGTTACTTATTCAATCTTTTTAGTAATTTCCTATAAGCTCTTTTAGTTTTTAATTTCTGTCTTATTTAAGCTCATTTAAGTTTACATTAGCTTTTCCAAACTCACTTTTTGCTATTATTTCCATTAGTTTCAATATATATAAATAATAAAAAATTAATAATATATATATATATATATATATATATATATATATATATATATATATATATATATATATATATATATATATATATATATATATATATATATATAGTTAAGCTCAGGGGTACATAAGCTTTCTGTAGTTCCTTTCCCTTTTGATAAGCTCATTTAAGCTGATTCCATAGCTTAAGTGAGTTTACCTTTATCTCATTAGTTCATAAGACTTTTCAGTTGAAGTCCATCTCAAGTAAGTTTTATCATTTTTCCATTTCTGCATCTTTAGTTATAATAGCTTAGATTGTAGCTTATTAGTATCTAGTACTGCTTATTAGAACTATTGAAGTACTATTGATTGACTTTTATATGCTATAGCTTAGAATTGTACTTTCACTGCCTTGTTTAGCCAAAAATTGCATACTAGGTTCTTATTGATCTCAGTAGGTTATTATTGTTCAAATAGTCTTAGATATAGCTAGGCAACTTAGTTTGATCATCAGAATGGTGTAGCTAAGCTCTAAATTCATAAACATAGTGCAACTGCTCATATCAAGGGGTGTTTGGATCTGCTTGGTCTTCTGAGTTCCTGTAGTTTGTTGTTATTGTTTTCGGTTTACATTAGCTGCAATAGGTCTAATTAGATCAGAAATAGTATAAAAAGTGATAGTTATTAGTTAGTAGTCAAGATGAGACCTGAATCCAATCTATGTACTCATTCCCTAAGCCAATGCTATTGTCAACTTGCAGTTTAGAAGAATCTAGATACATTTAGGTTAATTAGCTCACCAATTAGCTTAAAAAACATTTAGGATAGATTAGGATCATCAGTAGTTCCATTTAGTCAAAGTAAGTTTGTAATGAGAAAGTCAGAGTTAGGCAAAATGTCTGTTTGAACTCCATCTGATCTAGGATCCATTTAAGGCATCATATAACTCCATTAGTGTTTAAATTCTGTTTCTAAGGTTAGTTTATATAGTGAACTTGATCATATATCATAATTAGGTTTATACAATAGCATTTGGGGGAATCAAACTAGGTCTGCAAGTAGTATCTACAACCTGTTGGTATAGCAATCCTGTGTCACACTGGTCTGATCTAGTGGGAAAGTAGGACAGTAATTGACTAGGCTAACTAGGGCTTTTATGTTTTTCTGTTAGTTTGTAGTTCAAAGTTTCCATTTCTGTCTTTTAATTGCATTAATTAGCTTATCTAGTACTTTTTAATTAGCTGTCAAGTAGGGTAAGTCAACCTCATTTTCTGTCTTTTCATTGGAACTGCTAGGTGCTTATTTAGATCATATCGTGAGCTTTTCTGGTCATCATAAGTTGTTTTAAGCTTTCATAAGTGTGTGCTACTGCCACTGAGCTTTTTGAGACCTTTTGGTGGAAACTGCTTATTCACTAGTGCTAATTAGAACTGCTTATTGCTTCTCTGGATCACTCCCTGTGCTTATTTGGCTTTTTCCAGTTAAGTAGTGCTCATTTAAGTCAGTAGAACCTATACTAAGCTTGTGGTACAATTTTGTGCCCAATTGCTTATTGAAAGTGCTTATTCCAACTACTTCTTAGGCCATACAGCTTATTAGGGTTTCTAAATTAGTTCAATTTATTTTTCCTAGGTTTAGTACATTATTTTAGAATTTCCCTAAAATTTTCAGATTTTCTAAGTTGTTTTGCTATTTTTCTTATTTTATTTTAGTGTTTAATCAATTTTTTTATTACTTTTATTAAAGAAAAATCCAAGAAAATAAAAAAAAGCATAAAAAATCCAAAAATATTTTTCATTTATTTTAGATTTTTAGAAATTAATTTTGCATTTTTCTCATTTAATTTCAATTTTATTTGAATTTTAATTAGTTAAAATAGTTTTTAATTCATAATAATTACACAAAAATTAAAAAAAAAAAAAGATATTTTCAGTTTTAAAATTAGCTTTTAGTTATTTTAGATTTTTCAAAATTAATTTTGTATTTTTCTCAATTAATTTCCATTTTCTTTTAGTTTTTAATTAGTTAAATTAGTTTTTAATCTATAAAAAATTAATAAAAAATTAAAAAAAAAAATTCACAAAATTTTCTTTTATCATTTTTAACTTAGGAAAATTATTTTCAAACTCGTAAGATTTTTTTTGATAAAGGGGAGTAATTCTGCACCCTAGTAAAATATATTAACCAAAAACATTGAAGTACATAGGATGAGGGTGAGTCCCTCATCTCAGTCTCTTAGGACACTTATAAGTAATTTTATATAAAAATGACATGCAATTCTTATAACTTACAAAATAAAACGTCCTACCTATAATGAGTATACAAGTGAAAATAAATATGAAATTAACAGCTTGATCACAAAGATAGCACCAAGTATAGTCTTCATAGAACTTCAATCAAGCTTCCATGCGAACTGAAAACATCATCTTGAGAAGACACGTCAATATCCACATAGAACCTGAACATACCTGATGAGTGCTCAAACACTCATCATTTTTGACGTATTTAAACTACCAAAACATACAAAAACAATTAAAAAGATATCAAAATACTTAAATTATCCCAAGGATTGTGTTTTATGTGTTTTAAATGCAAAATGAGCAAAAACAAAGAAAAAACGTACAAAGTTGGCAATATTGGCAGTTTCAGTCCCCCAAGTTTCAAAACTTGTCAAATTTAGTCCCTATGCATTTATTTTGAAAGGAAAAGTCAACCCAAGGTTTTAAAAAGTCAAAAATCATAAAAATTACACTTGGGTAATAAGTTTTCCAAAAATTATAAGTTTGGTCTCTGAAAATCCAAAAATGGCAAAATAGGTCCTTGTGAAATTTTGAAAATAAAAAAAATTGCAAAATTGGTTCTTGGTTTGTTTGGAAATTACAAATTTGGTCCTTGGTATAATGTGGAAAAGTTACACTTTAAATCCCTCATGTTTGGGGAAATTGCAAAAATGGTCCTTGTTTCACTAAAATTCCAACCGGACCCTTATTTAATCAAAACCCAAAACCAAACCCCAATCCAATTCCATTACCCAGCCCACCACCCAAGCCCAAACCCTTAGCCCGTTTCCCTTTTTAAATATAAAATCCCCCTTGGTCAAACGACCCTTTGACTCACCCCTAACCTCCCAACCGTATCCCACAAAACCAGGGAAACTCTCCCCCTCCTCTCACCTTTTTCACCAGTCCCCCCCCCCCCCACAATTAATACTCCTCACCAAACTCTCCCACCACAATAAATTCCCACAACAACCCCCACCAATTCCACTTAATTTTACCCCGTATAAGTTTTGGCGCCAAAATGGAAATCAAGGGTCAAGATTGATCTTAGTACAATTGGACGGCTGGGATTTGGTCAAGAGTCAACATGAAGCCCTTCTGGACTCTCAGAATTCAAAAAGGAACCAAGTGGAAAGAGAAAAGGCCTAGTTTTGCTTCGATATATATATGTAAGCTCATAAGAGCCCTAGTGTGTGTATTAGTGTAATTTTAATTAATGTAAGGTTTAGTTTTATCCTTTGTAATCTGTTTTGAATCAATACAAGTATTACTTTAAGTTCGTTTTCCAAATTGCAATTTCAAGTTTATTTAAGAATTTGAAGTTATTGTTCAAGGATCATTAGTGATAATCAACTGTTTGTGCACTCTTATAAATCCAAAAGTATCTGTTTTAATAAGGTTTTTAAGTTTGTGGAAGTGATTTTACCTAAGTTTGATAAAAATAAAAATATATAAAAAAAAAAATAAAAAAAAATATAAAAATCATGATTCAGAGTTGAAGAAGCATGGAGCATGGTAAATTTGGGATGGTCAAGGTTTAGTGGTTCATGGGAACCAATAGGAAGGGTTCTTGATTCCTAGTTCATTGAAAATTGCTTGGAAGGCTTTGTAAGCATTTTCCTTTAATTTTCACCTTCATTGTGAAAGGGATGTCGTCCCAACAAAAAAATAAATTTTTCAAAGATGTAAAACATTACTTTTGGGACGACCCCTACTTGTTCAAAATATGCGCGGATCAAGTCATCCGGCGGTGTGTGTATGGTCAGGAAGCCACGGAAATTTTAAAGGCTTGCCATGCTGGTCCCACGGGGGGCCACCACAATCCCAACTACACCGCCAAAAAGGTGTTTGATTCCGGCTTTTATTGGCCGTCGATCCACAAGGATGCCCAAGAATTGGTCAAGTCCTGTGACTCTTGTCAACGTCACGGAAATATTTCACAAAAGAATGAAATGCCTCAGAATGCAATTCAAGTTTATGAAATTTTTGACATCTGGGGCATCGACTTTATGGGGCCATTTCCATCCTCTCACGGAAACAAATACATACTCGTGGCAGTTGACTACTTGTCAAAATGGGTTGAAGCGAAAGCTTTACCCACGAATGATGCCCGAGTAGTTGTGAAATTCCTAAAAGCTCTTTTTGCCCGATTCGGAACTCCACGTGCTATTATTAGTGATCGTGGTACGCACTTCTGTAATGACAAATTTGACAAAGTCATGCAAAAGTACAGTGTGACTCACCGTCTTTCTACTGCGTACCACCCTCAAACGAGTGGACAAGTCGAGGTTTCCAATCGGGGCATCAAAAGAATTTTAGAAAGAACCGTAGGTGAAAATCGTGCATCGTGGTCGGATAAACTAGATGATGCACGTTGGGCTTTCCGTACGGCTTACAAAACACCCATTGGGTGTACGCCTTATAAACTTGTGTACGGGAAAGCGTGCCATCTTCCAATCGAGCTTGAGCATAAAGCCTACTGGGCTCTCAAGCATGCCAATTTTGACCTCAAAACGGCGGGTGATCATAGAAAGGTTCAACTAAATGAATTAAACGAACTTCGTGATCAAGCTTACGAGAACTCTTTGATCTATAAAGAAAAGACAAAGAAGATTCATGACTCAAAAATCAAAAACCGCGTTTTGAACGTTGGTGATCGAGTCCTTCTTTTCAACTCTAGACTCAAGATCTTCTCGGGAAAGCTCAAAACCCGATGGACTGGTCCATTCACTATCGCAAAAGTTTATCCTTATGGTACCGTCGAATTATCTCAAAATGACGGTCCTAATTTCAAAGTGAATGGACATCGTTTAAAGCACTACTTTGGAGAGGACATACCATCCATGGTTGTCCCGGATCTCCAAACTTTCCCCAAGGACAATTGAATTCGGGGATCGAGTCAAGCTAGCGACTCGATGAACAAAAACAATAGCACAATACGGGTTTTCACCCGTATCTCTGATTCTTTCTATTTTCTACCACCTAAGTGTGGGGGGGGAATGGCCAACCCCCCCCCCCCCCCTCCCGCTGCTTGAAAAATGTATATATGTATATAAGTTCAAAAAAAAAAAAAAAGTTGTATATATATAGAAATAAAGTGAAATATGGTATTACCGCAGTTAGATTCGAATCTTGGCTTTTTACGTTCAAAGAGTCGGCATAATAGCCGGGACTTTGAATATTGAGGACAATATTCATTTCTAAGTGTGGGGGGAAATTCTAGCGAATTTTATCAAAATATATCTTCAAGTACCCCCGTTTTTTGCCAAAATTTTCAAAAATTTTTCACTTTATTTCAAAATCTTTGTGGTAATCAGTTCGCCAGGTCTAATCGACAAAGGGATTGGCTAATCCAGGAGCAAACGGCTCTTGGTAAAGATAACTCAAATCCGTTTACGGCTTGCAATTTGCCCAAAATTGTATGGTTCCTCAACTCCCCATATCCCATAAAGCGAATGAGTTGGATAGCCCACAAGTTTATGGCTTGTGGTAAAGGCAGTGGAAAATCCATAATTGGTAATCAGCTCACCAAGATGTTGACTAGGTCCATCAAGAGTTGGCTAGTCCAGGAGCAAACGGCTCTTGGTAAAGACTAAACAAATCCGTTGAAAGTTGGTGGTTTGCTCAAAATCACACGGCTATCAGGTGTGCCACAGTTCTTACACCTAGCTACTCCAGAAGTGATGGCTTTTGGTAAAGAGTTTGAAATCCATCAGGTTTTCTTAAAAGATTGCTAGGGACTAGCAATAGTTTAGTGTGGGGGATTGATGAGTGCTCAAACACTCATCGTTTTTGACGTATTTAAACTGCCAAAACATACAAAAACAATCAAAAAGATATCAAAATACTTAAATTATCCCAGGGATTGTGTTTTATGTGTTTTAAATGCAAAATGAGCAAAAACAAAGAAAAAACGTACAAAGTTTGCAATATTGGCAGTTTCAGTCCCCCAACTTTCAAAACTTGTCAAATTTAGTCCCTATGCATTTATTTTGAAAGGAAAAGTCAACCCAAGGTTTTAAAAAGTCAAAAATCATAAAAATTACACTTGGGTAATAAGTTTTCCAAAAATTACAAGTTTGGTCCCTGAAAATCCAAAAATGGCAAAATAGGTCCCTGGGAAATTTTGAAAATAAAAAATGGCAAAATTGGTTCTTGGTTTGTTTGGAAATTACAAATTTGATCCTTGGTATAATGTGGAAAATTTACACTTTAAATCCCTCATGTTTGGGGAAATTGCAAAAATGGTCCTTGTTTCACTAAAATACCAACCGGACCCTTATTTAATCAAAACCCAAAACCAAACCCCAATCCAATTCCATTACCCAGCCCACCACCCAGGCCCAAACCCTTAGCCCGTTTCCCTTTTTAAATATAAAATCCCCCTCGGTCAAACGACCCTTTGACTCACCCCTAACCTCCCAACCGTATCCCACAAAACCAGGGAAACCCTCCCCCCTCCTCTCACCTTTTTCACCAGTCCCCCCCCCACAATTAATACTCCTCACCAAACTCTCCCACCACAATAAATTTCCACAACAACCCCCACCAATTCCACTCAATTTTACCCCGTATAAGTTTTGGCGCCAAAATGGAAATCAAGGGTCAAGATTGATCTTAGTACAATTGGACGGCTGGGATTTGGTCAAGAGTCAACATGAAGCCCTTCTGGACTCTCAGAATTCAAAAAGGAACCAAGTGGAAAGAGAAAAGACCTAGTTTTGCTTCGATATATATATGTAAGCTCATAAGAGCCCTAGTGTGTGTATTAGTGTAATTTTAATTAATGTAAGGTTTAGTTTTATCCTTTGTAATCTGTTTTGAATCAATACAAGTATTACTTTAAGTTTGTTTTCCAAATTGCAATTTCAAGTTTATTTAAGAATTTGAAGTTATTGTTCAAGGATCATTAGTGATAATCAACTGTTTGTGCACTCTTATAAATCCAAAAGTATCTGTTTTAATAAGGTTTTTAAGTTTGTGGAAGTGATTTTACCTAAGTTTGATAAAAATAAAAATATATAAAAAAAAATAAAAAAAAAATATAAAAATCATGATTCAGAGTTGAAGAAGCATGGAGCATGGTAAATTTGGGATGGCCATGGTTTAGTGGTTCATGGGAACCAATAGGAAGGGTTCTTGATTCCTAGTTCATTGAAAATTGCTTGGAAGGCTTTGTAAGCATTTTCCTTTAATTTTCACCATCTTAGTGTACAAGTATTATTAGTGAGTTATCTGTGTTTATTTTGTTTGTTTGTTGCTAAGGAGATAACTAGTGATCATTAATTTGTGGTTTGGAATCATTTGTATTAAGTTTCCTTGCTTACTGTATTTTAAAGGGGTGTTTGGATTAGACTGTGTTGATCATTGTGGTTGTTCTCAGTTGTTATTCATTGTTCACTCAGCTCACTTAAGTCTCAAATACGCCAAATCAAGTCTGTTTCTTAGTGGATACAAACACAGAAGTCAAATCACAAACAAAATCATCACCACAGTTAACTGTGGTGACATTTAAGCTTTAGGTTTCATAAAATCAACTCACAAGTTTGTGTTTTTGCTTAAAATGGTTGTTTTTTAGCTCAATATAACAGATCCAAGCAACAAATAGGATCTGAGTTCCATAAAAGTCAAAATCTCAAAGTTTTCTTAAAAGTCAAAAGTTCATCATCTCAGAAAAACCAAAAATGGCATGAATTTTCTAGATTTTTGTGTTTGATATTAGACTGTGAAATTTGTTGTGGTGATAGTTTATCAGTAGAGGTATAAGATCCTATGTTTGTTTTATTTTTGTGATTTTTCTACCAGCTTGTGTACAAGCTCAAAGTGAGCTGCAGGGCAAGCTCTTGCCCTGTGCACAATCTCAGTTTCACCCACCTAGTTTTAGTGGACCCCACAGGCCTACTCAGTGGGCCCCAGACCTAGACTTTTAGCTTATTGGAAAGCCAATAAGCTAGGCTTCAATAACCTGAGCTTATTTTGTAGTATAGAAGTCATTTAGGAGGGCTGCTAGCCCCTTGTAGTTTGGCCATCAACTGAGTTAAGCTGAGTCATCAGCTTTTACCCTCAACTTTCAACCCTCCCCCTGACCTCATCTGTGGGACCCAGAGGGTATACCTTGGCTTTTTAGATAGCTTTTCACCCCAACTTCTTGGCTTATTACTTTGCTTGGGCTTCCAAAGTCTATAGTGGACCCCGCATGGCCTGAAAGTTGGCCATTTGAACCTGTTTCAGACTCAGTTTGTGAAAACTGCTTATTTGCTTATTTGGAGCTTATCAGCGTATATATTTGAACCCTTTAGCTTATTTCAGTTGTATTAAACTTGTGTGCATCTCAAAACACCATTGGTCTCAGCTGAAAGCTTATTCCCAAGCTTTTTTGCTTTGACAGTTGACCAAAGTCAACTGTCCTAACAATAAGCACTTGGAGTGCTTATTTCTGAGCTCACAACCAAAGCCACTTTACAAAAGTTTCTTAAAATCTTATAATAAGCAGTTTGGAAAAAGAAAATCCCAAATAAGCCCAACTTAATAAAAGTGATAGCTTCTATTTAAGCCAATTGGCTTATTCTTCAGCTTATTAATAAGCAATTCTCATTTTTATAATTTTCCTAGGCTTTTGGTGTGTAAAAGTAATTTTTGTAATTTTTTCAGATTTTTCTTGTATCATTTAGTATTTTTCTTAATTTAAAATAGTTTTTAGTAATTATTAAATAGTTAATAATTAATTAGAAAATCAGAAAAATATAAATTAAATTCTAAAATTAGTTTTTAGTTATTTTTTATTTTTACAAATTTTATCTTCAATTTTCTAGTGTATTTTAATAATTAATTAGAATTTAGGTTAATTTAAATAATTAAAAAGTAATTAATAATTAGTTAATAATTAGTAATAATTAATTAAATAGCCTTAAAAATATATTTTCATTTCTAAAATTAATTTTATAGTATTTTAAATTTTTCTAAGTTAAAATTTTATTTTTCCAAGTTAATTTCATATTTATTTGTATTTTAGGTTAATTTAGTTAATTAAAAGTAATTAGAAAATTAGTATTTAATTAATAGTAATTATAAAATTAGTGTAAAAATTAATTTTAAATTTCCAAAAATTTTATTTCATTATTAGGTTTGTAAAAAGTCAATTTTCATACCAGTAGCCTTTCCAGATCATCTTATTCACCTTTCGTACGTTTGTTCACGTTTTCAGCAAACGTACGGTTTTTGGCTTTAAGTAATTTCTTCCAAACCTTTATCCCCGTAATCATTCACATAGCTTTCCTAAGCTATTTTGTTTAATCATTTTCAAATAATTCTCATAACAAACCCTTCCTGTGAATAAACACCCGATCACAAAGCACGCTAAGTTACAATTCACACCTCAACGGGATTTAACGACCTGGTGATACCTTATATTACCCGGAGCATTGGTCTAGGCTATTTAACTTTGTTGACCATTCCTTGGTCAATATAAGTTAGTGGTTTAGCACCAATCATTTTTTGGCGCCGCTGCCGGGGATGTGTGCGCGTTTCTACAACATCTTTTGAGATTAGTGTTATCTCACCTCACCCACTGTACAAATACCACCACTTGTGTATATTTTCAAAATCAAAACACAAAAAAGTCATTAACACTTTTCCTAAAGTGTTAAAACACCAAAAAAATTAAAAAACAACAAAACATATCGTAACGTTTTCTGATTCGGTTTTCTTTTAAGGTGATTCTTAAAGAAAAACGATTTTAGATTACGGGACGATTCCAAAAATACTGTCCAAAAAGTTTTTATCCCTAGTGCATGCGCACTCGTTCTTCAAGGTCCACTAGCCCATTACGTGAGCTTGTCCGGAAACCTCGAAGACCTCGTAGACGTTCTGCACCAACAGTCGGATCTGAGATCCGTACTGTTGTCACACCCACTGTCACCATGGCGGAAGACCGCCCCATGTGTGAGCTTCTCCAAGCACCCATCGAGGGTTACGGAGATGCCATTGTTGTTCTAGCTATCGTGGCTGATAATTTTGAGCTCAAAACCGGGTTACTCAATCTTGTAACCTCAAGTCAATTCTACGGTTTTGAGAGGGACGATCCTCATGCTCACATTCGATGGTTCAATAAAATCACTTCGACCATCAAATACAAAAATGTCCCGTGTGAAGCAATCAAACTTCTTCTCTTCCCATTCTCCTTGGAGGGACAAGTCCGGATTTGGCTTGAAAAACAACCTCCACGATCTATTGAGACATGGGAAGATCTTGTGAAAAAATTTGTGAATGAATTCTTCCCATCTTCCAAGACCACGAGTCTTAAGAACGAAATCACCAAGTTCACTCAAAAATACGATGAATCTTTTGGTGAAGCGTGGGACCGTTTCAAAGAATTACTTCGCAAGTGTCCACATCATGGTTTCTCCGAGTTGATGCAACTCGATACTTTCTACAATGGCGTGAGCCAAGCTGATCAGGATTCTCTCAATGCCTCCGCGGGAGGTAATTTCTTGAGTAGAACCACAAAAGAAGCTTTACAGATCATAGAAAACAAGTCTAATGTCCGCTCTACACGAAGCAAACCGATTGTTTCTCAAATTAATGCGGGTCCTTCTTCTTCATCTTCTGTGGGTCAATCTAGCACGGATGCTAAGCTTGACAAGCTCACTGAAGCGATCCAAGCTTTGGTTCTCGCCCAAACAAAGAAAGTTTCATTTCCACAACATCCTCCCCCTGCTGAGGTTAAAAAAAGTGGAAGTCTGTGTGACTTGTGGTGGGCCGCATGCCTACTACAATTGCACAGCTACTGATGGTACTCCATATGAAGCTAATGTTGTTGTCGGGTCCCAAAATCAAGGAGGCAATCAATACCGCCCTCCTATGGACCTGAACTATCGTCCTCACCATTATCCTGGACCTCCCAGTTTTAATCAAAACCAAAATGTCCAAAACTGTGGCCAAAATCAAAATAGGATGAACCAAGGTTATCAAAACCAAGGTAACTCCAATCAGGGTCACGGTTTCCAAAATCAAAACCAAGGTTTCCAAAATCAAGGTTTCCAACACCAAAATCAAGGAAACTTTAACCGGAACCAAGGTCAGGGTAATTTCAACCCCGGGAACTTTCATGGAAACAATCACCAGAATCAAGGGAATTTCCATCATCAAAACCAAGGAAATTTCAATCAAGGCCCCAACCCGAACAATCGAGCTCCAAATATTCCTAATCCGAATCAAGCCATTGTTCCAACCGGGCCTTCATCTGATGAGTTGCTAAAACAATTCATGAAGTCCCAAGAAGAGTTGAACAAGTTGCTGGTCAGCCAGATTTCTGACATCAAGAAGTCTTTAAATGATTGACCCTCGGGCTCAGGTACTACTTTATCGAGTAACACGATCGCTAACCCGAGGGGCGATGCTAAGGCGATCACAACACGAAGTGGTGCTTCATATGATGAACCCGCGATTCCTACTACCTCTTCTTCCTCTCCACCTAAGGTAGTGGATCGTTAGCCTGAGGTGACAAAGGACAAGGTGCAAACTCCTAGCCCACGAAGTATAGCACACGTCCAACCTCAGGTTAATCCTGAAACCATATGTAAGCCTGGAGTTGTCTTTGAACCACCAGAAACTCCAAGGGACAACCCAAAATCCAAAACTTCTATTCCTTATCCATCACGTCTCAATGAACAAAAGCTCTGCGAAAAAGCTAATCACCAAATGGATAAATTTTTCCAAATCTTCCAAGATTTGCACTTTGATATTAGCTTCGCGGATGCTATTCTCTTGATGCCCAAGTTTGCATCGACCATCAAAAATCTGTTGAGTAATAAAGAAAAACTCTTTGAGATGGCAAGAACTCCTCTAAATGAGAACTGCTCGGCAGTTCTCTTGAAAAAGCTTCCTGAAAAGCTTGGAGACCCCGGGAAATTTCTCATTCCTTGTACTTTCCCGGGTATGGTTGAATGCTTCGCCTTAGCTGATTTAGGTGCTAGCATTAACCTGATGCCATATTCTGTGTGGAAGAAACTCTCTCTTCCCGAACTCACTCCCACGTGCATGACTTTAGAGCTTACCGATTGTTCGATTTCTCGTCCCATTGGCATTGCCGAGGACGTATTCGTTAAAGTGGGGAAGTTCCATTTTCCGGCAGATTTTGTGATTGTTGACTTTGATGCCGATTCTAGGGTCCCTCTCATTCTTGGAAGGGGATTCCTTAGGACTGGGCGCGCTCTTATCGATGTATTTGAGCATGAGATCACATTACGTGTTGGAACGGAAGCTATTACCTTCAACCTAAATCAAACATCGAGATACTCCTCCAATTATGATTGTGAGTCGGTGAATCAAATTGATGTCATCGATGTTGCTGCTGAGGAGTATGCTCAAGAGATTTTAGGTTTCATTGATGATTCTTCGAGTGAAAACCTCACTCAATCTTCTCATCCCATCATAGCCAATTCTTCTCCTTCCCTCACTCCGTTTGAGGGTAGTGACTTCATCTTAGAAGAAATGGAGGCGTTTCTCAAAAGTGACTCGATTCACGATGGAATCGATAACCAAGAGATCGACCTCGAGAGGGATATTCTCATGCTTGAAAAATTGTTAAACAAAGATCCCTCTCCTCTTCCTGTTCTACCACAAACACTTCATAAAGAGGAGGTCAAAAATGTTGAGAAAACTGATGACTTTCCCGAGGTTGAACTTAAGGACTTGCCGCCTCATCTTGAATATGCATTTCTGGAGGGTGATGATAAATTACCCGTCATAATTGCTAAAGACTTAAGTGATGAGGAAAAGGCTGCTCTTATAAAGGTTTTGAAGGCTCATAAACAAGCAATTGCTTGGCGACTCTCTGACATCAAGGGCATTGACCCTGAGTTTTGTACTCACAAGATTTTAATGGAGGACGACTTCAAACCTGCAGTCCAACAACAAAGAAGGGTGAATCCAAAAATTCACGAGGTTATCAAACAAGAGGTTTTAAAACTTCTTGATGCCGGATTGATTTACCCTATCTCGACAGTCCTTGGGTCAGCCCAATCCATTGTGTTCAAAAAAAGGGTGGCATTACTGTTGTCACAAATGAGGAGAATGAGTTGATTCCAACTCGTTTGGTTACGGGTTGGCGCGTCTGCATTGATTATCGTAAATTGAATGACGCCACCCGTAAGGATCATTTTCCTCTGCCCTTTATGGATCAGATGCTCGAGAGATTAGCGGGGAATGAGTACTATTGCTTCCTCGATGGTTTCTTGGGTTACTTTCAGATTCCCATTGACCCGCAAGACCAAGAAAAGACCACTTTTACGTGCCCCTATGGAACTTTCGCATATAAACGTATGCCATTTGGCTTATGTAATGCTCCAGGCACGTTTCAAATATGTATGATGGCCATTTTTTCCGACATGATCGGGAAAACTATGGAGGTCTTTATGGAGGATTTTTCGGTCATTGGGGATTCATTCCAATCATGTCTCTCCCATTTAGACAGCATGCTAAAACGTTGTGAAGACACAAAGTTATGTCTAAATTGGGAGAAGAGTCACTTTATGGTCAAAGAGGGCATTGTCCTCGGCCATAAAATTTCAAAGAACGGGATTGAGGTTGACAGAGCCAAAGTGGACGTCATTGCAAAATTGCCTCATCCCACGACTGTGAAAGGTGTTAGGAGTTTTTTGGGTCACGCTGGTTTTTATCGTAGGTTTATTCAAGATTTTTCTAAAATTGCCCGGCCTATGACCCATCTCCACGAGAAGGATGCTCCTTTTATCTTCTCCCCTGAGTGCATCGAAGCCTTTGAAACATTAAAGAAAAGGCTTACCGAGGCACCGATTCTTGTTGCCCCCGATTGGGACTTGCCCTTCGAGCTCATGTGTGATGCTAGTGATTATGCTATATGGGCAGTCTTGGGGCAACGCAAAACAAAACATTTTCAGCCTATACACTATGCCAGTAAGACTATGACCGAGGCTCAAAGTCATTACACCACCACTGAAAAAGAATTATTAGCTGTGGTGTATGCTTTTGAAAAATTCCAGCCAAACTTGATTCTGACTAAAAGCATAGTGTATACGGATCACTCGGCTTTGAAGTACCTCTTTGCAAAACAAGATGCAAAGCCGAGACTCCTCCGTTGGGTTCTCCTCCTTCAGGAATTTGATATCATAATTCGTGATAAAAAAAGGAGCTGAGAACCTAGCTGTTGACCATCTCTCCCGTCTTGAAAACCCTCACCAAGATGCTTTCGAGAAAAAGGAAATAAATGAAACATTTCCTCTCGAAACCCTCAATGCGGTTTCATTTCGTGGAGACTCGATTACCCCATGGTTTGCCGACTTTGCAAACTATCTTGCGGGTAACTTCATTGTGAAAGGGATGTCGTCCCAACAAAAAAAAAATTCAAAGATGTAAAACATTACTTTTGGGACGACCCCTACTTGTTCAAAATATGCGCAGATCAAGTCATCCGGCGGTGTGTGTATGGTCAGGAAGCCACGGAAATTTTAAAGGCTTGCCATGCTGGTCCCACGGGGGGCCACCACAATCCCAACTACACCGCCAAAAAGGTGTTTGATTCCGGCTTTTATTGGCCGTCGATCTACAAGGATGCCCAAGAATTGGTCAAGTCCTGTGACGCTTGTCAACGTCACGGAAATATTTCACAAAAGAATGAAATGCCTCAGAATGCAATTCAAGTTTGTGAAATTTTTGACATCTGGGGCATCGACTTTATGGGGCCATTTCCATCCTCTCACGGAAACAAATACATACTCGTGGCAGTTGACTACTTGTCAAAATGGGTTAAAGCGAAAGCTTTACCCACGAATGATGCCCGAGTAGTTGTGAAATTCCTAAAAGCTCTTTTTGCCCGATTCGGAACTCCACGTGCTATTATTAGTGATCGTGGTACGCACTTCTGTAATGACAAATTTGACAAAGTCATGCAAAAGTACAGTGTGACTCACCGTCTTTCTACTGCGTACCACCCTCAAACGAGTGGACAAGTCGAGGTTTCCAATCGGGGCATCAAAAGAATTTTAGAAAGAACCGTAGGTGAAAATCGTGCATCGTGGTCGGATAAACTAGATGATGCACGTTGGGCTTTCCGTACGGCTTACAATACACCCATTGGGTGTACGCCTTATAAACTTGTTTACGGGAAAGCGTGCCATCTTCCAATCGAGCTTGAGCATAAAGCCTACTGGGCTCTCAAGCATGCCAATTTTGACCTCAAAACGGCGGGTGATCATAGAAAGGTTCAACTAAATGAATTAAATGAACTTCGTGATCAAGCTTACGAGAACTCTTTGATCTATAAAGAAAAGACAAAGAAGATTCATGACTCAAAAATCAAAAACCGCGTTTTGAACGTTGGTGATCGAGTCCTTCTTTTCAACTCTAGACTCAAGATCTTCTCGGGAAAGCTCAAAACCCGATGGACTGGTCCATTCACTATCGCAAAAGTTTATCCTTATGGTACCGTCGAATTATCTCAAAATGACGGTCCTAATTTCAAAGTGAATGGACATCGTTTAAAGCACTACTTTGGAGAGGACATACCATCCATGGTTGTCCCGGATCTCCAAACTTTCCACAAGGACAATTGAATTCGGGGATCGAGTCAAGCTAGCGACTCGATGAACAAAAACAATAGCACAATACGGGTTTTCACCCGTATCTCTGATTCTTTCTATTTTCTACCACCTAAGTGTGGGGGGGGGGGGGGGAATGCCCCCCCCCCCCCCCCCCCCGCTGCTTGAAAAATGTATATATGTATATAAGTTCAAAAACAAAAAAAAAAGTTGTATATATATAGAAATAAAGTGAAATATGGTATTACCGCAGTTAGATTCGAATCTTGGCTTTTTACGTTTAAAGATTCGGCATAATAGCCGGGACTTTGAATATTGAGGACAATATTCATTTCTAAGTGTGGGGGAAATTCTAGCGAATTTTATCAAAATATATCTTCAAGTACCCCCGTTTTTTGCCAAAATTTTCAAAAATTTTTCACTTTATTTCAAAATCTTTGTGGTAATCAGTTCGCCAGGTCTAATCGACAAAGGGATTGGCTAATCCAGGAGCAAACGGCTCTTGGTAAAGATAACTCAAATCCGTTTACGGCTTGCAATTTGCCCAAAATTATATGGTTCCTCAACTCCCCATATCCCATAAAGCGAATGAGTTGGCTAGCCCACAAGTTTATGGCTTGTGGTAAAGGCAGTGGAAAATCCATAATTGGTAATCAGCTCACCAAGATGTTGACTAGGTCCATCAAGAGTTGGCTAGTCCAGGAGCAAACGGCTCTTGGTAAAGACTAAACAAATCCGTTGAAAGTTGGTGGTTTGCTCAAAATCACACGGCTATCAGGTGTGCCACAGTTCTTACACCTAGCTACTCCAGAAGTGATGGCTTTTGGTAAAGAGTTTGAAATACATCAGGTTTTCTTAAAAGATTGCTAGGGACTAGCAATAGTTTAGTGTGGGGGATTGATGAGTGCTCAAACACTCATCGTTTTTGACGTATTTAAACTGCCAAAACATACAAAAACAATCAAAAAGATATCAAAATACTTAAATTATCCCAGGGATTGTGTTTTATGTGTTTTAAATGCAAAACGAGCAAAAACAAAGAAAAAACGTACAAAGTTTGCAATATTGGCAGTTTCAGTCCCCCAAGTTTCAAAACTTGTCAAATTTAGTCCCTATGCATTTATTTTGAAAGGAAAAGTCAACCCAAGGTTTTAAAAAGTCAAAAATCATAAAAATTACACTTGGGTAATAAGTTTTCCAAAAATTACAAGTTCGGTCCCTGAAAATCCAAAAATGGCAAAATAGGTCCCTGGGAAATTTTGAAAATAAAAAAATGGCAAAATTGGTTCTTGGTATATTTGGAAATTACAAATTTGATCCTTGGTATAATGTGGAAAAGTTACACTTTAAATCCCTCATGTTTGGGGAAATTGCAAAAATGGTCCTTGTTTCACTAAAATACCAACCGGACCCTTATTTAATCAAAACCCAAAACCAAACCCCAATCCAATTCCATTACCCAGCCCACCACCCAGGCCCAATGTAACACCTAAAGATCCAAAAGCAAGTAAAATGACCAAATTGCCCCTACAAGTTTAAAAATTATTTAAAAGCTTATAAAGTATCAAATAAATCCCAAACTTCTGGCAATGCACAAGTTATGATACCAAATAATTTTGACAACTCCATTTAACATTTATACAAGCTACAAAATTACCAAAATACCCCTACATGAGCCGAATGAATAATTAAGTATATTATGATTGTATAAAATGAAGAATAAGGGATAAATATGGTATGAAATCAAATCTTTCAATTGCCAACCTATAATGCCGAAATTCCTGGTCCATATCCCCCCTAATGACTCGGAATTCCCTCTTATTAATCAACCTACACACGTTTCTCCCTAAACCCTAATTTGCCGATTGGAAATAAACACACACAAAAATTCTATAGCCTCCATTCGACATCCTAAATTCCCTAGAGCATTTTTCTGGGTTAAATAATCATCTAAAAGAGCTAAGAAAAATCCCTCTTGAATTGTTTGAAGCTTGGTTCGATCGTGGTGAAGCTTTTCTTTGTCGCGCCTAAGAAACAAGGTCGTGGAGAAGCTTCTGGAGTCGTATTGGATTTTGGTTCGAATTGCTCATACGCGTAGGACACAAATTCGTACAGCCCTTTCCACACGTTCGAATCTTGGTTTGGTATTTTTCTCAGGTCCCTTACATCCTACAAACATCAAATAAAATGCTCCATTCGATCCATACATGCTCTATCTAATTTTGGTGAATTAAATCTTAAAAACGTGTATAAAACCTAATTAATTGAATCCGAATTTTTGAGGCTTGAAATATATTTTATTTGGACTCTATATGATCATAATAACCTGGGAAAAATGTTGTTTCGAATTGTTAAGGCCTAAAATAATTATTTCGAATCATGTGTAATAATCGGCTATAATAAAAGAAAAAGGAAAAATAAATCGTGTGAGCTAGGGTTTATGATCTAGGGTTTGTTTTGTGATTATTAATGACTTTTAATGTTTGGGTAATGATCACAAATGGGTTAGTTTGGTTAGGGTTTCTAATTCATGTATTTTTATGTTATACGATTTGGGTAAAAAGGTTTTGGGTGTGTTTTGTAACTTTTAAAACTCAAGGGTTATTTTTAGAACTTAATTTGGGCTGGGTATTATTCGAATGAAATATAGCTTGAGGGTGCCATGTGTAATTTTTGTATTTAAAAAGGATTAAAATGTATTTACTAATTAATTAGGGTTCGATTTATAAATAATTAAAATAGAGGGACTAAATATGTAATTTCTGGAAACTTAAGGCTGTTTTGGGTAATAAAATATATTCAGGGGGTTATGTGCTAATTTGGTAATTTAATGGCTTAATATGTAATTATTGATAATTAAAGGTTGAAATTGTAAATTAAAGGACTTAATATGTAACTTTGATAACTTGAAGGACTTAATGTGTAAATTATGAATACTTGAGGGTATAATCGTATAACATGATAAAATAAGTGATCATTATGTAAAATGGATAAATTAAGGGTTTAATGTGTAACTATGAAGACTAAAAGGTTTAAAGTGTAATTTTGGAATGTAAGGGTATAAAATGTAAAGTTGTGAAACCCTAAGGACCAAATGTGAAAGTATGATAAAAGATACCTTATTTCCATTAATAATGATCAACATTCTAAATATGGAAACTTTCTAAAAGTGGAAACTTACTAATTATGGAAATCTGCTAAAAGTGGAAAGCCACCTTAAAGGGAAAGTTACTAAAACTGGAAAGCCGACTAAAATGAGAAATCTGAATTTGATAAGTTATTAATAACAAGCCGACCATTAATTCGTGTAGATTCGCTGAAGAAGGAGTTTTGCTTTCGACCTTTATGTTTCTGTCATGTGTGCACTTGCGATTTAAGGTACAGATATTCTAACCTTTCAGTAAGGTTTCTCATGACTCGTGATCCGTTCCTTTTACCACTACTATGACTTCTGACCTTGGTATATCCGATATCTCTGGTTCATCTTTTATGATAATTTGATATGAAGACCTTTTGAAAATATAACTTGATGTTATGGAAAGAAACTGTTTTGAAATGACACTCTATAATTTTGATACGAAACCATTTTTAAATAAAGGAGTAATTGGCTTTTATGAAGAGTGTTTAAAAAGGGATATGTTTGTGATGAAATGGATAAATGATTAATCAAATTCCTAAATCTGTTTTCTCTTAACTCTTTCACATTTTATTATGAACTTATGAAACTTAATAACGAATCTTTTGGAAATGAACCTTTGGGAATGAACCTTGGATATTCTGAACCATTGATATGACTTCTGATGTTATGACCTTTGATATTCTGAATCTTTGCTATGACTTTGAGATGACCTTGAGATATGACCTTGAGATGCACTTTTTGCTATATGACCTTTTGTATGACTTTGAGACCTGACTCTTAGTCTGATACCCAAGCCATTTATGTTTTTCCTACCTATGGAGGTACCATAGGCATGTCTGTGATGCACCACTGGCATGACTCATGTGTGGGTGAGTGATTTCTCACGCCGTCCCTTTTATGATTATCTGCCGGCTATTATGACTTTGAGTATATGACTTTGAGATTGACTTTGAGTAAGGGGCGTATGGATTGCAATCCTAGATCTGTTCTGTTTAGTGGATTTAACTATGACTTTGAGTTGACTTTGAGGTGATTGGTACTGTGTGCTATACATGCCCTTCACAACTTCTGGGAGCTGATCACTCCACTTTATGATACATGAGGACACCCCTCATATTATCTGGTTGCCTGAGAGGTATCCCCTCTGATTGTGAGATTATGATTTGACGGCTTATGACTTTGAGATATGACTTTGAGTTTTGGGCTCGTGGTGGATGACTATCCTTTTCTTTCCTTTCTATTATTCTCTTTCGTTTATTCCTTATGATTTTCCCCAATGCACTATACTTCAGTTTGTTTCATTATCATTACTTTGTTTATATATCTGTTCACTGAGCTTTTTAAGCTCAGCCGCATTTCCTTTTCCTGCGGCAGGTTTAGTAGGAAGCTGGGTTATGGGAAGAGAGTGTGTCTGGACTTAAAAGACTGTGCTTTGATAGTTACGCTGGACTAGAGATGATTAGAAGAAGTTTCACTCTATTAGACTTAGTATTTATTTTTGTAACCTTGTAGTTTCAGATT
>JARVZY010009495.1:0-29268 GCA_030686995.1 Artemisia argyi
TAGTCACATATAATTTGGGACGTGTGACGGATACAAATAAGTTTGAAACATTAGTCACACTATATATATACGTGTGTGACAAATATATGTCACACAATTGAACAGTGTGACCAAAATCCATATATGGTCACATGAAGTAATTGTGTATGTGGCTAAATCATATAATCAAGTTTGTCACACATTATTAAAAAGTGACTAAATTATATAGTCAAATCTGTCACACATTATTTAAAAGTGACTAAATCATATACATGTACAACACTTAGTTTTTCCCAAAATAAAATTTCCCTCTTCTCAACTTTTCACAAGCCCCAACTAAATTTTTCCCCAAAATCAAATTTCCCTCATTCCCAAATACTCAAATATTTCATTAACCATCCTAAATATCCCTCTCAACTTTTCACGTAGATGTGGTCTTTTTTCACATCCCCGCCTAAATTTTTCTCCAAATTCAATTTCACCCTCTACCCATCTTCTTATCTTTTCTTTTTTCTCGGAACTCATATATTTTTTCACATCTCACATATATTAATCTATCTCACACCTCTCCACCGCCACCCTTACCACCTCACACACCGCCTCCCGACTGACCACCACCTCTGCAGCCGCCTCACGTGTCGTTTCACGCCACCAAGAACAAGAAAGGTGATGTTAGGGTCGTAATAAACTCATCCAAACACCATACATTGAAGAGTTTGATGGAGATGGTGATGGGCGAGGTGGTGGTGAGTGTAGATTGGTGGTTTCCATATGGATGGCCTTTCACTTTTGGCTGTTTCGTCATGATTGGGGGTTCTTTGAAATAGGTTGTATACTCTTGTTTGATTGAATTAACATTTGGTATTGGGATGGGTAGTGTTATCAAGATGCTACTGGTTTTAACCTTCATTAGATCTATGTTTTTTGTACTAATTGCTTAATGACTCTTTAGAACTGGGTCTTTGTGTGAAAAGAGTATAATCTAAGAATGCGTTAGGATGTCTTAGCGTTTTTTGATTAATTGGCTTTGTGGATTTGAGCAAGGATGATATTTAGGGCGTGTTTGTGTTGGCTTATCCACGGTTTAATGATTTATTTGCTGCTGGTGGTGGCAGGGGTGATTTATACATCATTGCAAATGATAAGAAGGAGAAAATCGCTTCTGGTTTGCTCAGCCCTTTTATCGCACATTTGAAGGCAGCTCAAGATCAGATTGCGCAAGGCAGCTATTTCGTATTTCTCACACCACCAGCTGACGCCAATGCAGCTTGGTTTACTAAGTCCACCGTCCAAAGGTTTCTTTTCTTTCTCATGAAATCCTGTTGATGGTATTGAATAAGTAGGAACGCTGATATGTTTGTTGTTTATAGCTTTGTTCGCTTCGTGAGCACTCCCGAGATTCTGGAACGTGTCTACACCATAGAATCTGAAATTCTACAGATAGAAGAAGCAATTTCCATTCAAGGAAACAATGAGATTTTGGTGAATATTACATATTGCAATTTATCATCTGTTACATTATTGTTTTATTTTTTCAACTCAAGTGTTCACCATTGCAGCAGATAGAAGACCAACAGGTAAAGCCTGTGGCAAGCACTGAAGGTAATTGTGCAGGAAACAAACATGCATGTGATGCTGATGAGGGCAAGGCAATTGTCCTTTACAAGGTAACAAGCCACCGTGTTTTCTTATCGTCCCGTGTGTGTGTTTCATCTTTTCTTATTAGTCTTCTTTTTTTTGGCAGCCTGGTGTTCAGGAGACTAACAGTTCCGGTGCTAAGGAGGGAAATTCAAAGTATTGATGCTTCCTTTCATATGTCCAACTTTCCCTAATGTTATAAGTTGAATTTTTAAGTGTGAAAACCCAACAATTTCCCGAACTTTTAAATATAATCTTCACATTTCTAAAGGTGTAACAATAATGCCTAATGTGGTTGGAGTCATTTGTAACAGACTGGAAACTAAAATACTTGTGCATTATTTGAGGCATCAGATGCATAAAGGCCATTTGAATCTTTCATTTCGAATAAGATATTAGAGCAGATTAAACACAGGACACTAGGTTTTTTATCTTGTTAGGAGGGATGGAACCTTTTTCAGTCTCAAACTAATAACATATCATTTGCATAACTACTTTATTCAAGTTTGACGTAGCCATCTGCTTATTCTTGTATTCCACTGAATGACGTATTAGAAAACTTATAAACATATTCATTTGTATATGCAGAGTCCAGCTCTTAAATGTTCTTGAGAGTTGAGACGCGCAAAACAGTCCTAAAGAAAGAACAAGGCATGGCTTTTGCACGTGCTGTGGCTGCTAGATTTGAAGTTGACCATGTGTCAAATTTGTTATCATTTGCTGAATGCTTTGGTGCGTCACGGCTAATGTAAGCAGCTATCTTTGCATAACTCTCTTGCATTGATGTTTATGTATATAACTCTTTTGCATTGATGTTTTGGCTTATAAGCTTATCAAGTTGAGCTTATGGTTTTAAATAAGCTAAGTTCAACTTGATAAGTTCACAAGCCAAAGATGACTCTTCACTCATTTGACCCGCATTCACGGTGGTCAGGTACATGGTGATTATTATTATTTATTTTTTTGAAAGGCATGGTGATTATTATTTTCACTTGTTAGAAACAATTGGCATTGTTTTTAGTGCAATAACGGGATTTCTTATCTGAACAAACGTTTGGAACAACAAAAACTTTAAAATCATTTGAATAACCAGAGCATGAGGAGCTGCATTTTATAATGGGTCAAGATGGGAAACTTTGGGACGGGTCGTGTTTGGATTGATACAAAAAATACACTTTGGAACTGTTCACTTTTGCAGCGTTTTATACTCGTTACAGATAAAATTTAACCCGAATCGACCTGTTAGTTACTAATGAGGGTGAAATTGCCGTATCCAGTATATGATTAGAATTTTTAATTATTATTTTGTTGAAACTGACTTACAGGCTCATTCTGGACCAAGAAGTTTTTTTGGAGTAGAGGATTTTCTCGATGATGACAACAGTCGTCCTTATACTTAACAAAAGGAAAAGAAGTCGAAGAATCCAAACAAACACATATCAAAGCAGAACTTCAATCCCGGTAAGATATTCCTGGTTGTTTGGCAATCAGAAGGATACTGTCTCAACGAGCTGGAGAAGCCGATGTATACACGGATTGATTCTTATACACCTAGAGAAAGGGATAAATTTGAGCAGTTCTGCATCAGGTATTATTTCTTTTTAGTAAATAGTATGTTTAACTACTTCATTCATCCATGGCTTTTGTTTTTTTAATCAGACTTTTATTTGTTTTCTCAAAAATGAAAAAATATCAGAACCAGTCTAAGACATGTTTAAACTCCATGCTTTGTTTGAAATGTTAGAATTTGGCAGTCACATATATTTGGATGGCTACACCTTTTATCACGTGGTCTACTATACGATACTTATTGAAGCCGGATAACATATGCTCATTTCTATTTGTTTTCGTAATTCTCGACAGGAATTTTACTCTGTTACAAAGGCAGGCATGCAATCTCGTATGGTCAAAGAATGTGAATGAAGTCGTGAGCACCCATGGATATTCTCAAAAGCAGATTATTGTTTGGAGATACCCTACTATGTACAAAAGTTACTACTACTCAGATTGACTACTTGAAGTTAATATTGCTAGTATATTAGTTACAACTGCTAGTTATAAGTTAGTACTGTTGAGTTATATACATTCCAGATTTATTGTATTTGAATTTGTTTTGATATATATTTGAATTTGTTTTGATATATATTGATTTTTTAAATGTGACTAAAAGATGCATACAGTCACACTTAACACGTTTGGTCACTCTTTGCTTAATTCGTTGTGTGACTAAATATTACAAAAGGCCACACAAAAAAAATCATGTGGCAATTGGATGATCAATAATCACACAAAATATACATTTATTCAACTTAAACATCATATAGTTACACTTATTAACATTTAGTCACTTTTTGCTTAATTGTGTGTGACTAAATACCAAAAACAAACATGCTTTGTGTGACTAAATATTACAAAAGGCCACACAAACTAAAAATTCATGTGACCATTGGATGAACAATAGTCACACAAAATACACATTTCTTTATTTTAAACAGCATATGGTCACACTTATTAACACTTTTGCTTAATTATATGTGACTAACTCCAAAAAAACAACACCTGTTATGTGACTAAATCATCACAAACGTCACATTTATTATATATTCATATGGCCATAGGACGGAAATAGTCACACAAAATACACATTTACTTGAATAAATCATCTCAAATGTCACATACATTATATATTTATGTGGCCAAAGGACGAACAATAGTTACTCTAAAAAAACATTCGTGTGATTATAAAGTGTTTACGGTCACACATACTCATTAATCCAACAAAACTTATGCATAATTTGTCACACATATTCGGGTTTTGGTCACTCTTTTTCAATGACAATGGTCACGAACTCAACAATGTCACCATATGCCACCTACGGTGGCGCCATTTATGGTGACACACAACGAAAAAAACGAGTGTGACTATATGCATATCGTCACACATTTCTGGCGTGACAATACCATTTTTTGTACTAGTGAAACATTTGGATGTCCGTATATCATGTTATTATAAGTTATATTTGTAACAGAATGGTATTTAGGCGATGTTAATCTAACATGATTTGAATGAAAATGCGTTTGAATTGACTTCGGATTCGTTTTGCTTTCGTTTTTAGTTAAGCTAAGATGTTCCTACTTCATCTAGTATATGTTAGTTAAGCCAATATGCTCGTATCCTAATTATGTTATTTATAAGTGATTTGAATGAAAATGTGACTAAATTGGCTCCGATTCGTTTCGGGTTAGTTCTCGGTTAACTTGCTACTTATTTTAGTTAAATACATCCAAAAAGAGGTATATATCATTTAAATGTCAATTTGTCAATTTATTATAACTGAATTTAGTTTACGAAGTCTGTTAGTTAAGATGTTCATATTTGTAAGTGATTTTGTATATCATGTTATTAAGTTATTTAAAAGTGATGTGAATGGAAATGTGATTGATTTGTTACGTTTTAGTTTTAGATTCATCAAGTATGTTGATTAAGCTAAGATGTTCGTATATCATGTTGTTTGTAACAGAATTTTGTTCGTTAGGATTTGAATTAAGAGGAGACTTGGGAGTGTGGATTTTATGTCATGAAGTGGTGCTTGACTTCGTGCTGAAATATCAACATGACGACTTCCCGAATACAATAAGTACTTGCTAAATGTATTCGAATATATTTTTTTTACACCGGATGCTAATTTGTAATATAGCAATTTTTATTTGTTTATTATTGTACATATAGCTCCCTTGGGGTGAAGAGAGGTCGTTAAGTATGGGTGAGATAGATTCAGTTGTCAATGCGTGGTTTTCATTGTGGCGCGATGGATGAGGTATGTTATATACATGTAGAGACAGAAATGGTACATTAATGACATAATAGGGGAATTTGTTGCTAGTGTTTTGTTACTGTTTGTGGAATAGGTATAAGTTATACCAGTATAACCCCGACAGCTAGCCATATCCCAGTAGGTGTTATAAATTGTAGCAACACCAGAACTAGATGATGCGATGATTCTCATAGTCATTCCTCTCCTCTGAACACAAATTTTTCTAGTAATCGCAAGAGAGCAAAAATGGCCTTATAATCTCAGGGCATAAGTTCATGTTAATAAAGAGTAAACAAGTACAACAAACTAGATTAAGATTAAATTACAAGAATCAAGATCCAAAAGAATAAACAGTACATAGGGTTATTGTAACACAAATGGAAACAGAAAGAAAATCATCCCACAGTTTCAAAAGTTGTTCACACCGGCTTCGTCAGATTTTTTTTTTATTATTATTTTTTTTTTCATTTTGTTTGTACTGCTTCTGAAAAGGTTAGTTTAGCACGCCGTTCATCATAAGATGCTGTGAAATGCCGAATAATTAGTAAAGTAACATAAGCAAAATAGGAAAGTTTTACTCCCATAATATTGCAAAGGTTGACACATTACTAAAAGAATAAATAGTACATAGGGAAGAAGAATTAAGGGAAGTTAACTGGTGTATGAATTACAATACCTTCAGAATTTTAAATTTTTTTATACATAGTGTGAAATGCGACTACATAGTGTATGAATTACAATTACCTGACTAGTTAACTGGTCAGCCAAGAAGAATTAAGGGAAGTTGACTTTATATAAAGTTTTATTTTTTTGATAAATTGCTACTTGTAAATGTGCCTATATGGAGGTATATCATCTAGTGGGAAGGGAGAATGACCAATTCATAATAGCTAACTTATCAGAAAGAGTATAGAAATCAACCTAAATGTGTTTATAAGCATCAAATGTCCGACAATTTTGTCATGCGTGAGCCTTCTATATATTTATAGCTAGCGAGCTATGTGATACGAGTACTATACTTTTTAGACCTTACTCATACTTTGATTGGATTGTCGAAGTAGCAAAACTGGTTTAATTATGAGCAATTCAAAGCTGCGCAAGTATAATGCCCAAGATGTTATTCCTATTGTTTTTTCCTTGTTTAGACTCTCTTATTTTGGGTAAAGGGGAGTATTCCTGCACCCTGGTAAATATAATAAGCAAAACGTTTAAGTACAAAGGATATGGGTATTGTTTAGACTCTCTTAAGTTATTCTAATGCAAAATTAAAAAAGGGTTCTACTTGTTGTTCACTTTATCTGTAAGTTACCTTTACTTGTTGTCATGTGTCATGCTATTCCAGTTCCGTGTCATTCGTGCTTGTTAGTAGTCGTTTAGTTTAAAAGAAACTTATATTCTATTTGTTTTTGTGTTGACAGCGGGTAACAACGACAACAACTACGACAACGCTGTAAGGGAATGGTTCCAAAGGTCATCAAGCTTAACTCTTTTGGCATCCATGATTGCTTTTCTTATTTTGAGGTAGGAGTGAACTATTTAGTCACAATACATATTCTACATGTATATTTGCAACGGAGCAGCTTGGACTTTTGGATAGTAGTTAGGAGGACTCGTGAACTCTTATTTTGAGGGTGTTGTATTATGTTACAATTGTCGTTTTACATTTGAAGTTGTTTTGTAACTTAAATGTTGATCTTTATCTAAGTTACTAGAATATTATTGTGTATGGTAATGAATTGCAATTCTTTAAAAAGCTTCACTTTTGTATATGATTAAATAATGAGAAAATCAATTTTTATGTATTATTTTTTTAAATCATATTTATTAATTAGATCGGTTTAAAACCGATCTAACTACACCTGAGCCAAACACAAAAACCAACATTAAATAAATCAGTTATTCATTATTAACCGATCTTTATGAAATCTTAAAAAGATCGGTTCTAAACCGATCTATATATGTACCTGCTCATAAAGATCACCCTTAGATAGATCGGTTGGTTACCGATCTATATGAGGCTTTCTAACCTATGTAACTAGCTTTTTTTTGTAGTAGTATACACATAAAACATTTTGTATTGATGAACATGAAAATTTTTTGAAGAACATTTTGTATTTATGAATATACTACACATTTTGGTATTCTTTGATGAACATAGTAAGCATTTTTGTTTTTAACAATTATTTGATAAACATATTTGTTTATAAACATTTTTTATGAACAACTTTCTTATGAAATATTCTTTGATGAATATTTACTTGACGAAAAACTTTTTTTAATCCAAATTCTTTGATGAACAACGTCTTATATGAATTACTTAAACATTTAAACATCTTCAATCTAAATCACAAAATTGCTTCCTTAAGACATTTCATCGAACACCTTATGTGTGTTTTCATGAAAACATGATTTCTTTGGAAAATTATGAGAAACACTTTAAAGATGAAGAATTGATGTTAATTTAAGGTTTGATGATGAAGATTTGTCATAATAATTTCGTTTTACCTCAATTGAATAAAACGTTACTCTTGACGAAATCCAAATTCTTGAAAGAGTTGTATTTTGTAGAGATTGAAAGAATATATGACGAAATTGAATATAAAACAAAAAATAATTTTGTTAATTTGAATGATTTCAAAACTAAAATTAAGATAAAGATTTAGGTAAATTGTAAAAGTGATGGAGACACGGACGGAGCCACGTTAGGCTAGGGATGGGCCATGGCCAACCCATCATATGGAGTAGATATTAATATTAGTTTGGTCTACAAAATACTCAAGGCCCATCCAAAATGTCAAAACAAATAGTGTAACGAGAAAACTCTTTTACAACTTTATATTTTCACCTTTTTATATTTAAACAAGTCATTTCACAAGGTAACATATATTTTTTTATATTTAAACTTTTTTTTTATATATTTTTTTTATATTTTCACTTTTTTTTATATTTAAATAATGTTCGCGTAAAGCTAATGTTTTATTTTTAACTAAATTATAATTAGTCTAAGTTTGAACATCTTAGTATATATTTTGGCCCACCCGAATAATAAATCCTAGCTTCGTCACTGGATGGAAATAAGATGAGATGACTGTGAAAAAGGAAAAATTGGAGACACGTGTGTGTGTGAATTTTTATGCTTTAAAAACATATTAACGTAATTTTAAAATTTGTAATGATATTGATGTAGTTTGAAGTTTTTGTAAGTATATATATGAAATTTCTCTTCTTAAAAAATAGGTATTCCTCTTTTTTTTAAAAAAATGAGTTTTCCTCCTATTTTTTTTAAGATCGTGAACTGATATGAATCTTGTTGGCCTATTTTTTTGGTTTAGAGCAAAAATTTCCTTGTCGTGATAAATTTTCGATCCCCAATTGAACGTGGCCAAATTAAGTAGAGGGACCCAATTAGCCAATTTGCATGAATAATTGGATCAATTGGCCTTTAGGAGATATACGTGCATTGAATATGTGGATAACAACTTTATTTTCTTTATTACCTTTTTTTGTTAAATTGATGTTTAATGAAAGTATTGCTTTATCTACGTACCAATAAAGTATAAGGTTGTGCATATGCACAGAACCTACATGAAACAAAAGCAACGCCATGAGACAAATTCGGTAAAATTGTTTATGAAAAGTTCATTTGACGAACGGTTAGCAAGACTTACTATGAAGTGGGTACGTCAACTTACTGAAAAAGAAGATATTTACCTGGTTTGAGCTGAGCATATGTGGTGGCGTGACAAAATGAGATATAATTAACTCCAAAAATAGAAGATATAATTAACTCCAAAAATAGAAGATCTGTTAACCTTTGGAAAACTTTACACTGGAATTTCAAAAAATTAGTTCGAGTTAAAAGACTTATTTTTATTATTTTTTTTGAACATTAACTTTCATTAAAACCGGAAAGCACTCAAAACACGAGAACCGCCAACATTACACAAGCATATACAACGGATACTTTGTCCAATCCTTCCAATCTATACATTTAAATTTTGATCTATTTTTCAGCCACAAAAACGCCTTCGACTTGATTTCAGCGATCACCTCCATAACCTTGAATTCTTTGCCTTGAAACACTTTTGCATTACGAGCATTCCATATCATAGCGGAACCAATCATGACAATACCTCTAATAATTTTCTTCCGCCATTTTCCACCATGGACATTTTTATATAACATCATCAAGTCATCATAATCATAAGCAAAAAATGGATCTAACCTGCACCACTTGCCGATCCCAGTCCAAACACCGAAAGCATATCCGCAGCCAATAAACAAATGTCTCACGTTCTCTGCTGTGGCATTACACATAGGACACGAATCATCGTCAATATTAATTCTGCGTCTAACCAGGGCATCCCTCGTAGGAAGTTTGTCCAAATTAGCTCGCCAGGCATGTAAATTAACCTTCAAAGGCACCCAAGATTCCCATCTAAACTTCGAAGCATTCGTCCCATCCCTTTCTTCTAACAGCAGACATTTGCAGTTAGCGACTGAGAAAGCCTCATCAGCTCCCACACCCCAGACCCACTTGTCCCTGTGATCCGACATCTTAACGTCCAGAAGCATTCTTTCAAGATCCTGAAATTCAGATAATTCTTCAACCATGTTGGGATATCTTTGCCATTCGCTGTTGAAAACAAGACCAGACCTGTCCCAGCTTAATCTGTCCTTCACCTTGCAGCGTTTATCCTTATCTAACTTGTATAAACCAGGCCATCTAACCTTCAGAATCGTCTCCCCAAACCATAAATCAGACCAAAATCTGATCTGATCCCCGCACCTCAGTTTACCCCTGATTAAATGAAGCACAGAGTTTCCCCGGACCTGTTTAGCCTCCAAAGCTGTAACCAAAGATTTCCATGCTCCTGTCATCGATTTTTTGACCGGTAATAAACTCCATAATTCTCTTTCACCATGAATAAAATTAACAATCTTTCGCCACATTGAGTCTGTTTCCGTATAAAATCTCCAGCCCTACTTGGTCAGAAGAGCTATATTCACTTCCCTCAACCTAGCAACTCCTAAACCACCTTCCTTCTTCGGAACCGTAACTAAATCCCATGATACCCAATGAATTTTTTTGAACTCTTCGGTACCCGCCCATAAAAAGTTTCGCATCAACATTTCAAGCTTGTCTAAAACCTTCCCCGGGGCCTTATAAATAGATAGATAATATATCGGAAGACTAGACAACACCGATTTAATTAGTGTTAATCTACCTCCCATCGATAACGTATTCGCCTTCCAAGAAGTAAGCCGCCCTTTAACCGTCTCGATGACCGGAGCCCAATTACAACATCTACCCATATTTGCACCAACTCGAATCCCCAAATAATCGAACGGGAGAGAACCCATCCTGCATCCAACAATCGAGGCCATTGTCTCCACTTCATTATCATCAACCCCTATCCCATACAAGAATGACTTCTTCAAATTTATTTTTAGACCCGAACATAAATGAAAAACCCTTAGAACCCGTGCCACGTTATCCATGTTATCTTTAGACCACTCCCCTACAAGAAAGGCGTCATCCGCATAGAACATATGAGACAACTCCGTCCTACCATCATCAAAACGGATGCCTTTTATTTCACCTAATTCCACCGCCTTGTCCAACAAACAATGAAGCACCTCCATAACAATCAGAAAAAGAAACGGTGATAGAGGGTCTCCTTGTCGGACTCCTTTTTCACAGTTGAACTCAAAAGTTGGAGACCCATTGACTAACACCGCTGATCTAGCCGATTGTAAAATACCTTTCACCCAAGTGCACCATTTATCATGAAAACCCATTTGCTCAAGAGAAGATAATAGAAAACCCCAGTTGACATTATCATACGCCTTCTCAAAATCCAACTTCAACATGAAGGCCCTCCTCCCCGTCTTTTTAATCCACCCTATCACTTCATTAATAATAAGAGGCCCATCCAGTATAAACCTTCCCTGAAGAAAAGCCGATTGGGTATTGGAAATAACGGAGCCCAACACCTTCTTCATTCTAATTTCCAACACCTTAGAGATACTTTTACTAATTATCCCAATTAAATTGATGGGTCTATAGTCATTCAACCCTACCGGAGTTTTAGATTTCGGGATTAGCGTAATAAAAGAGGAAGTACAACCTCTGCTGAATTTTCCATGTTCAAAAAAGTGTTCAAACATGTTATAAAAATCATCCTCTAAAAGTCCCCAAAAATATTTAACAAACCTGAAGTTAAATCCATCCGGACCCGGCGCCCTGTCCGAACCACAATCAAAGATAGCATCTTTTATCTCTTCCCGAGTGAATTTCTCCACCAACCTCTCACTGATTGCAGGTTGAAGTTTCTTAACATTACCACATCTAAGAATAGGTCTGTTTTTCACCTCTTCCGAAAAATGGTTTCTGAAATGAGTTAACACTTCTTTTTTCACTAGAGTCGGCTTCGATATCCAATCCCTGTCAACCAAAAGCCCTGGTATAGCATTTTTTGCCTTTCTCCCATTAATAATGCCATGAAAAAAAGCTGTATTTATTAGTTGACAATAGTTGTCATGATAAGAATAGAGTGTTGTTAGGATAAGAATAGAGTTAATGTAATTGATTTAGTGTTTAATGGGTGATTGCCATTTACCCAAAATAGGATATGCATTGTAACTATATGTACTCTATTGTTTCTATGGAATAGACATCAACAATTATCCATTCAATACTAAATCAATTACATTAACTCTATTCTTATCCTAACAACACTCTATTCTTATCATGACAACTATTGGATTCTGGTACCACGGCCCTTTGGTGTTAATTTGGTGAGATCTATGTTGGTGTTTAAGCATAAATTTCATGCTGACGGGACTTTGAGCCGTTATAAGGCTCGTTTGGTCGCCAATGGCAGCAGTCAGCAACCTGGTATTGATTGTGATGAGACCTTTAGTCCGGTTGTCAAACCGGCTACCATTCGCACCGTTCTTAGCCTTGCGGTATCTCGAAAATGGCCTATTCATCAGCTTGACGTTAAGAATGCCTTTCTTAATGGGGATTTATCTGAGACTGTATATATGCACCAGCCGCCGGGGTTTGTAGACTCTCGGTACCCTCATCATGTCTGTCTTCTAAAGAAATCATTATATGGACTAAAACAGGCACCGCGTGCTTGGTTTCAGAGATTTACAGGTTATGCTACTAGAGTTGGATTTTATCATAGTCGCTGCGACTCTTCATTGTTTATTCTTCGGCAGGGCTCCCACGTAGCTTATTTACTTATTTATGTGGATGATATTATTCTCACAGCCTCCTCTACTACCCTCCTACAACAGATCATTGCCTCCCTGCACAATGAGTTTGACATGACTGATCTTGGAGCACTTAATTACTTTTTGGGCATTTCTGCCACTCGGCATTCTACAGGTCTCTTTCTATCTCAGCAAAAGTACGCTACTAAGCTTCTCGAGCATGCTCACATGACAAACTGTAACCCTTCTCGAACACCAGTTGATACAGAATCCAAACTGGGTCCCGAAGGTGTTCCAGTTCAGGATCCTACTTTATATCGTAGTCTTGCAGGTAGTCTTCAGTATCTCACATTTACCAGGCCGGATCTCTCCTATGCTGTACAACAGATTTGTCTTTACATGCATGATCCTCGTGAGCCACACTTAGCTGCCCTTAAACGTATTTTAAGATATGTTCGTGGGACTTTGGATTTTGGTCTACATCTATATTCATCCTCTACCACTTCTCTTGTTGGATATACAGATGCAGATTGGGCGGGTTGTCCATCCACACGACGGTCTACTTCGGGATACTGTGTTTTTCTAGGTGATAATCTACTTTCTTGGTCCTCCAAGCGTCAGCACACCATCTCCCGTTCTAGTGCTGAAGCCGAGTACCAGGGTGTTGCTAATGTTGTAGCTGAGACTGCATGGCTTCGTAACCTTCTTCGTGAGTTGCATTCTCCTCTTTCTTCTGCCACTCTAGTCTACTGTGATAATGTTAGTGCCATCTATTTGTCTGCCAACCCTGTTCAACATCAACGGACCAAACATATTGAGATTGATATACATTTTGTCCGTGACATGGTTACTGCTGGTCAAGTCCGTGTTCTCCATGTACCGTCCCGTTATCAGTACGTAGATATCTTCACCAAAGGACTCCCTTCAGCCTTATTTGAAGATTTTAGATCCAGTTTGAGCGTTCGACATCCTCCCGCTCCAACTCCCGGGGAGTATTAGTTGACAATAGTTGTCATGATAAGAATAGAGTGTTGTTAGGATAAGAATAGAGTTAATGTAATTGATTTAGTATTTAATGGGTGATTGCCATTTACCCAAAATAGGATATGCATTGTAACTATATGTACTCTATTGTTTCTATGGAATAGACATCAACAATTATCCATTCAATAGTATTATCATCTCCTTCCGTTGCCCATTTAACTCTAGACTTCTGTTTAAGGTCCCGATTAACACACATATTCAAATGATCCACCCCTTTCTTACATTCCTCCCAAATCCACTCTTCCTCTTCTTCCAAATTCCGGGATTCCATCACAATCTCCATCTTCTCCATCTCATCTTTAAGATTTTTTAGCTCTTCACCTTCCTTTCCCAACAACTCATTCGACCACTGTTTTAAAATCTGTCTCAACCAACGAAACTTACTGTTTATTATCTCATCCGGCCTACCTTGAGCTGTAAAACCATCCAATGCATCAATGATCATCTTCTCGCACCCCTCCCTGTTTAACCAGGAATTAAACCATCTGAAAGGCTTGGGGCCATAGTTTGCATCCACCACAGTCAACAATAAGGGACAATGATCTGATAAGCCCCTATTTAGAGCTCTTAAACAAGCCGTTGGCCATCTGTTGAAAAAAGACTGACAAACTAAAGAAAAAAAATATATAGTTATATTGACGTATAGTTATATTGACGTAACAAAATGAAGGAATATTAACGAAACAAAAGAAAAAAAATATATATTCACGTGGTTTATTTATAGTTCCCAAACTACCATACCATATATAGGTGAATGCATTTGTCATGAATTGTCTTGAAAAGAATAATTAAGGGTGTTTTTTTAGGCAAGATAATCAAGGGTCTTTAAAATGTTATCTAATGAGTAATGACTAGGGAGGGTCTAAGGCTGTGCATAAGCACAACCCACATTATAACTTTTATCTAATATATTGATCTAGAAAGATGGTTGTATTGTAGTTTCTTGATTCGTTAGTAGTAGTTATAAACCATAACATCAGTCTAACAGTAACTCAATCACACATATACAATAACTAAATAATTCAGAGGGTTAATTAAGACAATCATGTTTTTGCTCAAATATACAAAATGTAACTGATATCCAGCGACTACAATTGATTAACGAAGTAACCATAATCTATATTATAAAGTTTATACAACTATTTAAATATACAGACAAACGAAATTAATTACTTTCGAAATTTTCCAACCAACTACCCCGACCAAGTGTTTTTATTCACCATACCTTGTTTCATACTTTCACCACTACCACCTCTTGATTTCCTAAAAAAGGAGCAGTGGAGCACAACACATCATTCAGTAACAAAATGCATGCTTACATACATTTATAGTATTGAAACAATAATATAGGAAAGACAGAAAAATCACCACCGAAACTCAAGCATTACATATCATGTCAAATGATCCTTAAAACAAATGAAACTAGTTGTCTAATCACTCAAACATTTATCAGAGCAATATCTTATGTTTCAAATCAACATATGAAGAACACTTTGTTTTCTTAAATGGAATTTGTATATATGAAACTCTTCTCTTCTAGCTCAAAAGCCCAAAACTTGAAAGAAAATCTGAACCTACAAAGCAAACAAATTAAAAAGGTAAAAGTTTTTACAAAGTGCTATTGTTAAGGAACTAATGAAGTAATGAGTTGTCAAAAATCTAAGTGCTAATGTGCAATATTACTACCACATACGTCCGAACGTCCACATACGTCCGGACATCCCTACACATTATTAATAGGTATATATGCAATATTACAACCACATACGTCCGGACATCCCTACACATTATTGACTATAAAGACCATATATATGCATCTTACAGCCACATAATACTCTAGATAAGAGTCGTTTTCTAAGAACATCGACTCCCGAAGTAAAATACACTTCATATTAGTCTATTACTTTTTATAAACGTTCTATCTTTCTAGTCGTCTCATAACGACTGATGTTAGTAATTATTGACCCATACTTTGAATATTAGGTGTGGCATCGAGTCGTGTTGGGGTTGGCCTACTCAGGTTCACGGGTTGGCGTGTTACTTTAACCTCTACCCAAAATGACCCATTTACCCAGACCTGCATAACATGTTTAACCCATTTGTGACCCGTTAACCTGTTTAAGTAGCTAGGTCAACCGGTGAATAAGGTTGGTGGTTTGTCGATTTAACTACTTTAAATGCAAAAAAATTATTAAGAAAAATACAAATAACTACACGACAATTTCAATGATATTTGAATATAATCATAATTCACTCATATATTAAATGTATAACAAAATACATTTAATCAAAATCAAACATAAAACCAAGTTACAAACTTTAATTCTAGTGTCTTATATACTTTAATTTTATTGGCTTATATACTTAAACGGGTTTATGGGTTGATCTGTTTAATACTTACTCAACCCAAACACGACTCGTTTATTAAACGGGTTAAAAAGGTTGACATGTTTTTGACCCAAATATGTTTATCTTCAACCGAAACCAGTTTAACTTCGTGTTGGGTTCGTGTTAAGAATTGTCACCCTACTTTTTATTAATAATAAATAAATTAGATGCTAATTTTCCTATAGATATAAATGTTAAACTTTCGATAGACAATTTAAAATGTCCAACTTATAGTTACTATTATTGATTAATGGTCTCGAGTTTGAAACAACAAACGTGATTTGCACAAACTTAGTTTTGATTTGAACATAACATTTTATGCTTTGTATATGTGTTACGTTCTGTTTATTTATTTTCCTTAAATAACGCATGATTGCATAAGATAATAAAGTTAACTAAAAAGAAATGACAAATGCTTTTAGTGACGACATATATCATTGCTAAAAGTATTGTGCATCATCTCTAGATCCATCATGCTGTTGCCTACATCTTTTCCCAGATTTTCCACAACCAAATTTCCATATATTTTTTTTTTCTAGAAGTGTACTGATCCCACTTGAAAGTTCAAATTCCAAAATAAAAACATTGGTAGTCGTTACAATAAAAAGATCAATAAGTTAAACAAAGATAATAGTTCAAAGTTCACAATACATCCCAGCTCACTGGGTAGTCTTCTCCATCCTCCTCATCATCTAGAATCTCAAAGGGATCGAGCGGTGGAGGCACGGTAATATTAATGTTTGCGGCTTGTAACTCATTGAAGAAATGAGTGAATCAAAATTTTTTGCCGTGACACCAGACTTTGGGAATACATTCTTTGTTGGGATCGGGCGCATGATGCATACCCCGGTAAGTTGAAAGGGAAAACGAAAAAATAGTTCTACAACACAAGTGTATACGACTTTATTTATTGTCAATGTTGTGACAAAATCATTTAATGGATCTTGTATATCTTAACAATTGATAAGCAAATGTTGGGGTATCTGGAGGAGGGGAGGCTATTCTTCATGCCGTGAATCGGTTTATTGAAGACCGTGGGGATGATGTGGGTTTTTCGATGTTGTTGGTGGATTTCAAAAACGCCTTCAAGATGGTGGATCGTGAGGTCATGTTACGGGAGGTTCGCCTTCGTTGTCCTGCTATTTCATGTTGGGTGGAATTCTGATACTCCAGGCCAGCTAGATTATATTATGGGGAACATACTTTATGCTCGCACCAAGGTGTACAACAAGGTGATCCACTTGGACCTCTTCTTTTTGCTTTAGTTTTACATCCTTTGGTATGTAAGATTAGAGACTCCTTTAACCTTTCTCTTCAAGCTTGGTATCTGGATGATGGCACTATTATTGGAGATACCTTGGTTGTGGGGAAGGTTTTAAAGCTTATTATGATGGATGGACCTCGTTACGGTTTACACCTCAATGTTGATAAAACTGAGATTTTTTGGCCTAAGGAAGACCCGAGAAGTAGGCTTCTGGGTGTTTTTTCGCCTAATATTTCTCAACCTTTGCACGGTGTTAAATTACTGGATGGGCCTGCTAGTGTGGACTTTGAGTTTAGTAGTGAGCTTGTTATGAAAAGGGTTGCTGAAACCATTGAGCTTATGGGTGCTGTTGCTAAGCTTAATGATCCTCAGTGTGAATTGTTACTCCTTTGTGCATGCGTTGGTATTTCCAAGTTATATTTTTCTATCCGCACATGTTCTCCTCGTGTCTTTGAGTGTGCTCAGGTTTCATTTGTTGCGGCTCTTCGTTCTTCTTTGGAGCGTATTGTCACTGCTTCTGGACCTGGTTTTGGTGATTGGCAGTGGAGACTTGCCACCTTATCCTTTTCTTTTGGGGGGCTTGGTGTATATTCTGCAGGTGATGTCTTAAACTATGTATTCCTTGCTTCTATACTTCAATCAACTAGCTTACAAACAAAGCTTCTCCGATATTCTGGTATTGTGACTTCTTGGCCTTCCTTTGATGATGCCTTATGTACTTTTAATGCGAAAATGGAGATTGACCTTTTGAGTAACCCAAGTGAGATCGCTGCCCCCAAACTCATGAAGAAATTGGCAGATATACATTTCACACATGTTACCTAAACGTTTGAATCCACCTTTCACCTATCTTCTCGACAGATTGCGCTATGGAGTTCGCAAAATGAGGAATACACTTCAGATTGGCTTAGGGTGGTTCCAATATCTGGGTTGGGACAGACTATGAATGCTAGGACTTACCGATGTGTGTTGTGTTATCGGCTAGGTGTTCCCATTTTTTTTGCTCAGATGTCATGCTAAGCTTGTTCCAGGGTCTTTATTGAGGATATTTATGGGGACCAATAATACCCACGCTATGCCGATGTTTAATACCAATGTTCTCGGTCTGGCGATGGTGGGCTTGATGTATGTGTTGATTTGACAGGTTCATCACCCTTGACGCAAACCGATATGGTTGATTTTCTGTCGGGTCGTGCGGTTATTGAAGCCGCACAACGTAAACATTTGAAGTACGAGGCTAAATGCGTGGATATTGGATATGAGTTTCTCTCCTTTTCATTCTCTTCCTTTGGAGAACTTGAGAAGGATGCGGTGAGTTTACTAAAGTGTATCCGAAGATTCGCGATGACTCAAGATATTGGAGCACGTGCTGCTGCTCATACTTTTAGTAGGATTAGCTTCGCTATAGCTAAAGGAGTGGGGGACCCAGTTAGTATCTCGGCTCCCCACTAATTTCTTGTAAATCCTATAATTTTCTAATAAAGTGATGTTTAAAAAAAAAAATAATAATAACAACAATAACAATAATAATAATAATAATAATAATAATAATAATAATAATAATAATAATAATAATAATAATAATAATAGTAATAATAATAATAATAATAATAATAATAATAATAATAATAATAATAATAATAATAATAATAATAATAATAATAATAATAATAATTAGATTAAGGTTAAGATTAAAAGTGTAGCAGAACTTTACAGAACCATATAAGCAAATATGGGCCATTAGATTAATTTGATCAAAGGTTAAGATTAAAAGTGCCAAAACTATAATTAAACAAATGACGAGGTATTATTTTGAAATTAAACAAAAGGCTCAAAGGATAGTATTGGTAGTACACATCTGTTCATCTATACTATATATAAAGCATAGTAGACTCTCTCTCCAAAAACTTAAGATGTACAAAAAATAATGTAAGGTTTACAACACTTTAAAAGCAAGAAATTTTCATAATTACAACAAGCAAAGCATTGTGTACAACAAAAACTAGCATGAAACGAAATTCAGATCACTTTCCTTAGAATTCTACATTAATAGCATTAAAAACACCCCTACACACAATATTACAATCATTTAAACACAATGTACAACCCTCATTCTACATTAATAGCATTAAAAACACCCCTACACCCAATATTACAATCATTTAAACACAATATACAACCCTCATTCTATATTAATAGCATTAAAAACACTCCTACACCCAATATTACAATCATTTAGACACAATATACAACCCTCATTCTACATTAATAGCATTAAAAACACCCTTACACCCAATATTACAATCATTTAAACAAAATGTACAACCCTCATTCTACATTAATATCATTAAAAACACCCCTACACCCAATATTACAATCATTTAAACATAATGTACAACCCTCCATCTTAACCTAGATACGAACCTGTGACGAAGACTCGACTCAATAAAACTCGACTCGATACACAAAGCTGTGAGCTCAAGCTCACGGCATCCCTTGTTTTCGCGACTCAATAACAATGACAACAACAAAAAGAAAGAAAATGATACCAAACAATTATTTAGCTTCATATTTATTAGTTTTAATCTTTATTTAATCAAAAAATCGTGAAAATTCATGTACTTATCCCCCATCGTCGCTAGAACAACAAAAAAGGTGGTGGGTTTTTGTCACACCCGCCACGGCGGAAACGCGAGGGTGTAACTTCATGGATATCATCACAACACCTGGTGTCTATATAGAGAACAACTACATGCACAAAAATAGAGCAAAGTACAAACACAAAGTGTTGTAACAATACCCCAAAACAAAATCCGGAACAATACATAAATTCAAACATAGATGCTAAACCACTTCCAATGCAACTAAGGTCTCGTCTATCCACATCCTTCTATCTTATCCTTAGAAAGCTCACCTGAAAATGATGCTTAAAAATGTCAACATTACGTTGGTGAGATTCATAGGTTTAAGACTCATACATACTAGGCAACCAAAATCACTGTGATTACAAAATATAGCTGGACAAATAAATTACAGTTATCATATAGCTACATGTATTTGCAAGTCAATAATCACACACAAAGGCAACAACACTCATAAGGCAACCAATAGGACGGCTCGTGTCCTCCGACCCCACAATGATTACATCAGGACGGCTCGTGTCCTCCGACCCCACAATGATTACATCAGGACGGCTCGTGTCCCCCGACCCCAATAAACAGAAATTAGGTCGCATGCGCGAGCAACAGGATAAGCATCCTCCTAATCGAATCACATATATCCACACAAGCAAATAATCACACATAGCATACATACGATAACTGATGCGTGGGAATCGCAACAGGCTTTACCTCTCAAGGGATCTCGAGAAGCTTACAACCCCCACCAGGCAGTGTACCTGATCGTTGTAGTATAGTATAGTGACAAGTACCGAGGGATTGATCGTTCAGCTTAGGAATAGTGTCGCTAGGATTAGAAAGCCTAAATACTAGTTCTAAAGGTGAGGGATGATTATTTTTGTGTTTTTATATTTTATGGAAAGCAATTAAAAATCTCGGGTTTGAAGGATTTGGGCGGAATTAGTTGCTAATCAACTAACCCAATACTAAGATGCAATCAAAATAAAATACTAGAAATGAAAATAAACTAAATTATACTAAAGTTGTGAGCAGTAATTGGAGAAAATGTATTTACTTAGATTTCACTACTCCCTAGACATCTTTTACACGTTAATTACTTGTTATAATTGCATGGATGACGGATCGTATTCCTTAATACCATTCATGGGGTGGCACACATAACTCCCCAATTCTATGAGCTCTTATCTCCTCCTACACCATGCCCAGCACAACTATAGGGATTGTCAACAGTGGCTCATGCATTAAATACAACCAATAAAGACCTAGTGCGCGTTGGTTCATGTTTCTTAAGACGTTCAAGCATGTTACCAATTGGAGATCTGCCAGTTTTCTTAAGCCTAACATATAAATCATTCATCCAAGACAAGAATAAACAAGTAATCAACACATAATTAACATCTAGGTTTCATTAGATCTAAGCAAACACAAGATAGATCTAGCCTAGCATGATGGAATTAAGACAAGAACAAGATATAGACAACCAACACATAGACATATTGATTGAATTAAAGGAACACTTATCTTGATTACTCATGCAAGGTATCAAGGGTTTGGAACCCTTGAAAAACCTGTAAAGTTACACCAAAATCGTACTTAGGGTTTCTCCCAAAACTTCTCTCTTTTAATGTGAAAAATTAGAAAACTATATATAGGAAAAGGGGTCTGACAGCGTCAAGACAAAACTTGTGACGCCGTCACCTCGCCGCCAAAACCATTCTCGGACTGCCTTGATCTACATTTGACGCCGTCAAGACAAAATCATTTCCAGGCCGTCATGACTTTTACTCTTGACGCCCTACCCTCGTGACGCCGTCAAATCTGTACTGGGTCGTCATGGAATTTTGCTCTTGACGCCGTCAGGAAATTACTCTTGACGCCGTCACCTACTGTTCGCAGCATGGAAAATTAAGACTTTGGCGTTTTCTTCACTTTTATGCTCCAAAAACGTCCGAATTGCTTCCTTTTCCAGATTTCACTCCCAAAGTACCTAAAATCACAAAAGGAACGATTTAGGGCAATATTAGATCAAATAAAGTTGAATTCCGGCTTAAATGACCCCCTAAAAACGGATCATTTTTCGTCTCATCATATACCCTTACACTTGAGATTTGCTTGTCCTCAAGCAAATGCGCTTTTATTCTACTCAAAAGACAAGTTAGGGGTCAATTAACACTAATATAAAAGTAATTACAACAAATAATCGTTCCACTAAAGACCAATAGACAAGCACGGAAGTTATACACAAGCACCTCACAAATAGTGTTTAGATACTCACATCTCTCGGGTGTAATAAAGTGTAAATTACAATATGGAAATGGAAGATATCTCTCACTACCTGTCATAGCAAAATAGATTACCATAGGCTTGGGAAAGGATCAAACCTCCACCACATGGCGTAAGCACCTAGGATAAACTATCAAAGTGGTCTTTTAAAGGGTTGTAACGTTAGGTGTAGGGATATGAAATACACGGTTTTGTTGGATAAAGGAAGTTTTACTGGTGGCGAGTTAACAATCTTGGTCAATTACATGTACAATATGGCGTTGCTAAGCCAAGACTAGACTCGACTTAAGCTAATAAATGAAAAATAACAAAAACATAAAATAAACATAGAATGAAACGGGATGGTAGTCCGTATGTTTTTTTCTCTTTTTCCTTTTTCTATTTTTTTCTTTTCTTTTTCTTGATTTTTTTCGAGATTTTTTTTTTTTTTTTTTTTTTTTTTTTTTTTTTTTTTTTTTTTTTTTTTGCATACACTCTTACCCTACCATCCAAAATTATACATCATAGGGAATGGAAATTTCCCTTACACTTGAATCTTTACATACTTTACAATTAACTAATCTAATGACTCGAATTAAGAAAATTAAAACACTTGGAGCACTTTTAAGATTAATGTACATATGGGGGTATAAGTGATGTTCTTCCCCATTACTTCTTAAAATAAGTACTTACCCATGAGTCCCAATCGTCCCAAAACAATATGTACAAGGATATGACTCGACTTAGCAACCATGTAATCAATTAGAAAGTTAACTTAGGGTTTAACAAATAACAATAATGCACTAAAAATGAGCGCATACACGGAAGGCTAAGGTGATTTGGTTGTACATTTAAGTGGGGTGTAACAAATTCTTCCTTTAAGTAAAATGCTTAAAGTTAGAAACGAAAAGATAGGCTCGGAGGGGTGTACTAGGGGTTTCGTGTACTAAAAATGAGTACAACGCTAAGGGTGTGGGAAAAATTAGTTGACTTAACTAGCCAAGTAATATGACTTAATTGGTCAAGTAATCATAATACGGGTTTAACACAAGGGTAATCCTAATGCCTCTTATCATGTAGTAAATCCTACTACACGAATGTAGTCTCACTAGCGGTCTCGGGATGCATCACTAACGCAAGTTCTAGAATCTAAATGCTACCGGTACACTCATAAGCACTAATAATGAATGATTTTCCTATCAAATCTAAAGGCGAACCTCACATATTTGGGTGGAAAATTTTTCTGAATATACGGTTATGTGCTAGTCATACAATCTCCTATCCATGAGACGCTTGCTATGGCTAAAGTTTCACTCCTAAATGTTGTAAAAATTTTTAAATTTGGCGCTAAAATTGCACTAACAAGTATTTCTCATAGTTTTATTACACATCTACCATCAAACAAAACAAACTCAAGCGAAAGTGCATATGTAAGGTATCATCTTTTTACCCTCCCCTTACAATTAAGATGAACATTGTCCCCAATGATCAAGTAAAGAATGTAAAAGTGAAAAAGTAAAGAGAATGAAATCAAATACTCCCCTGATTCGCTCGGTATGGATAATAAGGTGGCCAGGTTAAATCTTCCTCCAAGAATAATGAACAATCAAAGCTTCCCATCCAGAATATAAATCATCTTATCGTCATACATAACCTGTAAAACCTGACAAAATAGACAAGACAACCTTGCGTAAAATCGGCGGCATCCTATATAAGTTACTAAATCCTAGAAAACAAAATAAGATATAATGCTTGTGGAATGAACTTTGCAGATCTCCTGGAGATTATAAAACTTAATAATTCACAAAAACCATAAGACTCCGTTAGAAAAACAAAACCGGTAAAATTTTCAGATTTTTACACCTAACGCCGTCAAGAGTAAACTCCTGATGCCGAATTGACCTGCAGAAATTCTTATGTTAAGTTTCCGAAAAATTTCTTGAAAAACTTGGTCCTACTTCCTGGAAAATCCTGCAAAACTTCATTATGAGTCCATACAAGCATTTGACTCTAACAAATACGAATATACATGTTCATTTATTATTGTGGAGAATCATGATCGGTTTGTTTCTTAAAAACATATTTGGGGTTTCCCCTTACACTTATCTTTTGCAAAAATACTTTTAGGTGGAGTTAAGACTAGGCCAAAACAACAAAGTAAAGTATTTCCACTATTTAGTTTAGAAACATGATCTACCAACAATAAAAATTAAGCATGCATACGGAAGCAAATAACAATCAAACAAATAAAATCACACAAAACATGGGTTGCCTCCCAAGAAGCGCTTTTCTTTATTTACGAGTCTTGTAGCTAGACTCAAGGTCATGGTTTAACGTGTATCGCTTATGCTCACATAACCAAGTGTGAGCCATCTAATAGTCGCCTCATCTTTCTTATAATCATCTCCTAACTCTAAGCATCCGCGATAGTATCTTTTATTCTTTTCATGAGTATACTTAAGTCCTTTTCTCTTATCATTTTCACTCAACATTTCTATAGGCGGATACCTGCTACACTTTTCCATGGAGAAGTCCTTGAACCTTGGGTGTGTGCGGGGCATTTGATAAACAAAATCTTCATCCCCATCCGAGAATGTAATTAACCCTTCTATGAGTTTTTCATCGAGGTTGGTCAACCATTTGAAAGGTCTTCCAAACACAACTTGGGTCAATTTATCATCAATAAATTCTCCTAGATTCTCCATAACCATGAACTCAACAAGATAAACCAAACTTCCTACAAACACATGCAATGGTACTGCCCTAGCAATAATGTTTTCTCCTTTGTATTCTAACTCGTCTACCATGATTTTATTATATTCATTGCGCGAGATTATGTTCATTGGGAGAGATGAGTTAAGATAGGCGTTAAAGTTCTTAAATCTGATTTTACAAGGAAATTGCATGTTGAATGAGCTATCACACTCAATCCTAGTTCTAGGGTCAACATACCTAAGAGGGTTTATTTCTTCTTCCATCCTATTCTCATTAATCACATCACCATCATCAAGATCCTCATCGGAGTCTGAATAGTAGAAAGGACTAGCCCTACGGTCATCATCATGATCAGACTCTTCTAACTCAGAATTTTTGTCAAAGTGGTGGTTGGGTGAGAGGTTAGGTGGATTCTCATTTTCTGCTAAAGGAAGTGGGGCGGGCATTTGGAAAATCCTACGACGAAAAACATGAATAACAGGAATCAAACGATCAATGTTATTGTTATCCATCGAAACAGTTTACGAACAAAGGCACAAAGAAAAAGATAGACTAAAGAAAAACTAAAAATAAAAATAAAATCTTACTAGAAAGGAATCTAGCAAGTAGACCTAATACAAAGAAATTCTAACCTAGACAATAACTATTCCCCGGGCTGCGGCGCCAAAAACTTGATGCGTGGGAATCGCAATAGGCTTTACCTCTCGAGGGATCTCGAGAAGCTTACAACCCCCACCAGGCAGTGTACCTGATCGTTGTAGTATAGTATAGTGACAAGTACCGGGGGATTGATCGTTCAGCTTAGGAATAGTGTCGCTAGGATTAGAAAGCCTAAATACTAGTTCTAAAGGTGAGGGATGATTATTTTTGTGGTTTTATATTTTATGGAAAACAATTAAAAACCTCGGGTTTGAAGGATTTGGGCGGAATTAGTTGCTAATCAACTAACCCAATACTAAGATGCAATCAAAATAAAATACTAGAAATGAAAATAAACTAAATTATACTAAAGTTGTGAGCAGTAATTGGAGAAAATGTGTTTACTTAGAGTTCACTACTCCCTAGACATCTTTTACACGTTAATTACTTGTTATAATTGCATGGATGACGGATCGTATTCCTTAATACCATTCATGGGGTGGCACACATAACTCCCCAATTCTATGAGCTCTTATCTCCTCCTACACCATGCCCAGCACAACTATAGGGATTGTAAACAGTGGCTCATGCATTAAATACAACCAATAAAGACCTAGTGCGCGTTGGTTCATGTTTCTTAAGACGGTCAAGCATGTTACCAATTGGAGATCTGCCAGTTTTCTTAATCCTAACATATAAATCATTCATCCAAGACAAGAATAAACAAGTAATCAACACATAATTAACATCTAGGTTTCATTAGATCTAAGCAAACACAAGATAGATCTAGCCTAGCATGATGGAATTAAGACAAGAACAAGATATAGACAACCAACACATAGACATATTGATTGAATTAAAGGAACACTTATCTTGATTACTCATGCAAGGTATCAAGGGTTTGGAACCCTTGAAAAACCTGTAAAGTTACACCAAAATCGTACTTAGGGTTTCTCCCAAAACTTCTCTCTTTTAATGTGAAAAATTAGAAAACTATATATAGGAAAAGGGGTCTGACGGCGTCAAGACAAAACTTGTGACGCCGTCACCTCGCCGCCAAAACCATTCTCGGACTGCCTTGATCTACATTTGACGCTGTCAAGACAAAATCATTTCCAGGCCGTCATGACTTTTACTCTTGACGCCCTACCCTCGTGACGCCGTCAAATCTGTACTGGGTCGTCATGGAATTTTGCTCTTGACGCCGTCAGGAAATTACTCTTGACGTCGTCACCTACTGTTCCCAGCATGGAAAATTAAGACTTTGGCGTTTTCTTCACTTTTATGCTCTAAAAACGTCCGAATTGCTTCCTTTTCCAGATTTCACTCCCAAAGTACCTAAAATCACAAAAGGAACGATTTAGGGCAATATTTGATCAAATAAAGTTGAATTCCGGCTTAAATGACCCCCTAAAAATGGATCATTTTTCGTCTCATCAATAACATTATAAGTCCAAGCTCTTTTGACACACACATAATCACAGTAACTCAAATATTTAAGACAAGCATCATTCTCATCCCAAGTTAAAACAAAGTAAAAATATGGGACTATGAACTCACCTTAAACTATGCAGCTTCCACAAAAACAACTCACAATCTATAGCACACAAAAATAATCCACATTACACAAGGTCAAGCTAAAAGCTACAACCCAGGTAATACACATATGATGGATTTCTAAGACTCATATGACCCACCATGGATCTCCTAGACACCACACTAACCACTAGCATAACTTAATACTCACTAAATCCCTTGCACTCTTAAAATCAGAAAATGCAGAATTTTTGAGTACATTCACCCCACATAAAATCATGACAAATAAAGCTCAAAAACTCACACAAAAAATTTACCATGGTCTCTCATAAGCATAGAAGCTAATCCCAGAAGGCCATGGACCAATAACACACCCAAATACTCATAAGAAATTCAAACTTGTCAACTACTCAAATTCGGATCTGAACGCACACCAAAAAGTTTTGATTTTAAATAAATACTTCCACAAGTTTTTATCGCGAATACTTTTCATGGTAGTATAATATAACCTAATACTTAACTATTCCAGAAGGCCTAGTCAAAATACCAGTTTTACAACCACATGACACCCTCAAACGTTTACCCAAAATCTGTCCCGGTTTGACAGCTTTGACACCTTAACAAAGAAAAATCGAAAGACCAACTTCCCGACCTTGAAATCAATCGTGGCTGGACTTTTAGGAAAGCTCTTTCATTATACTTCAATTTAGACCTAAAATTCGTGACCTAACTCATCACCATCTGTTATTTACAGTCACATCTTTACAGGCTTACAAATCTGTCCAAACCCTAACTCAATAACTAGCATGTTTTACGCTCAATTCTCTTAACCAAACATCATACTATTACTAATTATTGATCCCAACATGTTTAATAACATTAATTTACAGAAGTTAATACAAACCCTAATCTATCATATAATTATTACACGAATTATATTAATAAATCAAACAATTGAACATGTATTTTAAAAATTTTACCTTGATTCTTGATTATTGCTTCACAATTATAAACCCTAATTTTTTTCTCGCTTTTTTAGCTCCTTGGATCGACTCAAATGCAGGAAAAAAACGTTTTAGGGGTGTTTGGGTTGGTATATATATTAATTATGGATAATCCTTATCATTAAGTGTTGTAATTGGGGTCAAATTGGGTTTCCTTTTCCCCCTTATCCCTTCTAGCCGATTTTCTTATACATATATATATTTTTATTTTATTTTTTTTATTAAATTTATTTATTACACTCAAAACCTCATACTTTTCATATTTTATGTATTCCCATATCGAAACCTAACGTCTTACGCGATAAATCTCAGTTTTTACGACAACCCGGAAAAATATCATTTTCAAAAATAAAGTTTCCAAAAATAGAATTTCACACTCTTTTTGAAATATAACTCATAAAAACAAATCCCACGTAACTTACTAACGCTCAATTACTTGAATGAAGCCTCGTTATGCAAAAACACAAAAACACCCAAAACTACACAAGTCTTTTCTACACCACAAAGGTGATCAAAATGAACTTTTCCAAATTTCAAACTTTCCAAATCACAATAAAACCATTTACACAAAGGGATTTAGTGCTAAAACTCACCTATATCACACATATAAAACTTCAAACACCTAGGACACACCAAACAAACGTCAACCGAGTCAAGACTATCAGTCAAACTGACCTGCTAAAATCACGGTTGTTACATCATCTCCCACTTAGGGAAATCGCGTCCCGAGATTTCAACTACTATAGTCACCACTCACAACAGCAAAAGGAAATTTATGGATCTTTAAGCGGATAAATACCACACCATAAAATCACAGAGAAAGAATCGCAAAAATGTGAACCAACTAGATAGTCGTATTCACATGATAGAAAACATTCCGTCACTCCAACGGTACACGCAAATAGATACACTCCCCGATCAATAACACCAATGATCAAAACGACTTCTCACAGGTAGGTACGATACCCTCGAACCAAAAGAAAATCCAAATAGTAACCGCAGGAAACACCACATATAATGGATACACACAAAACAAACATTAATTACATCTGATCCTCACGTTCCCAGGTAAACTCAGGACCACGCTTAGAATCCCACCATACCTTTACCAACGCTATCTC